>VMDO01009319.1:30714-45969 GCA_007922755.1 Pedetes capensis | reverse complement strand
GGTAGACATCTTTCTGATATTCTCTGCTTTCAGCTACTACCCACCTGACATCAGCAATGATGTCCCTGGTTCCCCACCCTCTTCTGAATCCTGCTTGATTTTCCGATAATTCCCTGGCTATATACTGCTGCAGTCGCTTCTGAATGATCTTTAGTAGAATTTTGCTGGTGTGTGATATAGCTTAAAAAAATAATTAAATTAAATTAAATTTAAAAAAAAATTTTAAGTAAAAATAAATAAATTGGTACTGGGGGGTTGAACCCAGGGCTTCATGTGCTTTGCAAGTGTTCTACCACTGAGCCACACCCTCAACCCATTTTATATCTTTTATTTTGAGACAGAATCTCACTAAATTATGCAGGCTGCCTCTGACCTCAAATTTGAAATCCTTCTGCCTCTGTCTTCAGAATTGCTGGGATTACAGGTGGGCGCAAACGCTCCAAGTTTATTGTTGTTAAGTGCGATCAAGTCAGGTCTGACTCATAGCAACTCTATGTATAACAGAGTGAAACACTCCCTGATACTATGTCACATCCAACACTATGTCTGTGCTTCTTTGTTATTCATAGGGTTTTTGATGGGTAATTGTTTCAATAGTTTCAAGGATTGCCACGTCCTTCTCTCACGTTTGTGGTGCTGCGGACCAAACCCAGGGCCTTAGAGAGTGCAGAGCAGCTACCAACTGAGCTAAACCCTAACCCCTGTGCCCAGCTTGTTGTTAGATGCCATCAAGTCAAATCCCATTCATAACAACCCTCATAGGGTTTTCATTGGCTGATATTAGATACTGCTTTTGAGAGATAGCTATAATTGCTAAATTGTTGTTGTCGTTAGGTACCATCAAGTCGGTATCCGACTCATAGCGACCCTCTGTACAACAGGGGAAACACTATTGTCAGTGCTTCTCTGCTGTTCATAGGGTTTTCAATGGCAGATTGACTCTTGGGAGTGGGTTGCCAGATCCTTCACTCAAGCCTGCAGCACCTGGTGTTCCCAGGTGGTCTCCCATCTGAGTACAAACTAGGCGCGACCCTGCTGAGCTTCTGAGATCTGATAGGATCAGATGCCACAGGGCTGCGGCTGCAGGTAGGATTGCTAAGTAAGTGACAATTATTTATACGATAAAATCATAATATTTCCTGCAATAATTTACTAAAAGTTATTCCATTGCTATGCAGATGCAATATGTAAAATTCATGGTCCAAGGCCCCATGGGCACTGTGGTGGATGCCCATAATCCCAGTGACTTGGGAGGCTGAGGCAGGAGGATCATGAGTTTGAGGCCAGAGGCAGCCTGCACAATTTATGGAGACCCTATCTCAAAACAAAAAATAAGAACGGATCTGGAGATGTGGCTCAGTGGCAAAGCTCTTGCCTACCATGCAAGAGGTGCTAGGTTCAACCCTCCAGTACTGCAAATAAATAAATTAATTAAATTAAGTTAATAAAATAAAGTGAAATTCATGGTCCATTTTGGAATCTATGTATTGCCTGCAGAAGTTTATTGATGACTCCAGTAAGTGCTGCTTCACAGAGCAAAGTTTCTTCAATTTGAAGCTAATAAAAAATTAATGCCATAATAACTCAAGAAATGTTGCCTAACTTGGCATTATTCTATATGACATGTAAATTATATGGAACTCTTTATTATGACAGTAT
This sequence comes from Pedetes capensis, assembly GCA_007922755.1. Classification (NCBI taxonomy): domain Eukaryota; kingdom Metazoa; phylum Chordata; class Mammalia; order Rodentia; family Pedetidae; genus Pedetes; species Pedetes capensis. The sequence goes on along the minus strand of VMDO01009319.1, from coordinate 44,310 downwards.
AATTAGTGATTTTACTGAAAGAAAAACAAGAAATACCAACTTTTTGCAATAAGCACGTAACTTATGAATTATGTGCATCTGTTTCATTTTATTACTCACCAATTTATCAGTAAGATGCTCAGACATACTCAATAATAATTAAATTTGGTCATCTTTGTGTGTGTGTGTGTGTGTGTGGTACTGGGGGTTGAACCCAGGGCCTCATGCTTGCATGCTTTGCAAGTGCTGGACCACTGAGCTGCACCCTCAGCCCATTTCTTTACTTTTTGAGACAGGGTCTTGCTAAGTTACGCAGACTGCCTCTGGCCTTGAACTTTCGATCCTCCTGCCTCAGCCTCCCAAACTGCTGGGATTACAGGTGTACACCACCACGCCGGGCCCCAAATTTGGTCTTCTTTGATATTTTATTTTGCCAACTTTCCAACTACAGTAAAAACTATAGTCAAACATTTTAACATATTTGTTTTTACTATGTTAATATTTGCCTGCGGCCATAGCCCTGTGGCATCCGATCCCGTCAGATCTCGGAAGCTAAGCAGGGTCAGGCCTGGTTAGTACCTGGATGGGAGACCGCCTGGGAACACCAGAAGCTGTAGGCTTGGGAGAAGGACCTGGCAACCCCCTCCCAAAAATCAATCTGCCATTGAAAACCCAATGCACAGCAGAGAAGCACTGACAATAGTGTTCCCCCTGTTGTACAGAGGGTCGCTATGAGTCGGATACCGACTTGACGGCACCTAACAACAACGTTAATATTTAACCTATATTTAAATTGCTACTGTGTTTAAGCACTTTAAAAGTGTTATTATGAAGGTACAGCTCTTGAGTTAGAGCGCAGGACATATTTCACGTAACCATGTGTTCGCCTGGCGATGTTTTAGGATTTCGGCCTCCACGTGTACATTGGCTTGGCCCTGAGAAGTCAGCAGCAGGCTTTCTTGGGCCCAGGCCTTTAGCACCAGAGTCACCCCTTCCTCTCTTCTCAAGGTGACTGGCTTTGGCTCAGCTGCTGGGAGGTGCAGATGGGGTGAGGGATCCCCCAGCATCGCCTTCCCTGCAGACACTGGGGACACCGCAGGGCAGGGGCTTCCCCATGGAAAGGTTGCCCCTGTGTGCGCTGGGAGGGGCAAGGCTGGGGCGGAGAGCGGGGAGGAGCTGGAAAGGGCGCCACCTTCCTGCCCCACCTCCTCACCTCCCTCCTTGCCACCTCCATTCTCTGCGTGTGTGGCAGCCAGCATTGTTTTTGCACCCAGACCTACACGTGGCTCCTCTCTCTGGAAAATCTTTACCTCGATCCCCTATTCCTGTGGTGAAGGCTGCCGTCTGGCCAAAGTTACAGGCCGTTGGTCGTGGGCCCTGCCTGCCTCCCCTGCCCAGCCTCTCATGGCTTCTCTCAGCCTGGGCCCCGGCCATGGACGATCTCCCCCTCCCCTGTGTTCCTCCAAGCCTCTGAACACAGCCAGGACAAGTTTCCTGCCGCCCACCGCCCACTGCCTCCCTCCTCTCCTACCTCCATTCCTCCTTTTTTTTTTTTTTTAATTGGAATTTTTTAATGTACACCTTAATGTGATTCATTCTGACATGCTTTTCATTGTGGCATGTCCATATATGCATTTTGATGTTCATTATTCGTATAGGTTCCCCCTTACCCTCTTGTATGCTTCCCCCCTGTCCCACCCTCCCCATCTAAGTCTTCTCTATCATTTACTTGGTATTATTTTTTTATATGTCCTTGGGTTCCAGTTCTGTTTAAGATAGAAAGTTTTCTTGTAGCCAACTTTGTTTTCATCTTGTCAGAACAATTGCATGCATTTTCTAGCCCGTTTATATTGACACCATTCTTAGCTTTTTTTTTTTCCTTTTATTTTGACCTGACCTTCGAATAGGATTTTTCCTTCTTGTAATTTTGAATCAGCTCCCTCATATGAGTGAGAACATGTGGTGTTTCTCTTTCTGAGCTTGTGTTCATTCACTTAAAATAATTTTCTCTAATTCCATCCATTTTGCTGCGAATGTCCTTATTTCATTTTCCTTGATTGCTGAGTAGTATTCCATTGTGTATATGTACCATAGTTTTTTTTTAATCCATTCTTCTGTTGAAGGGCACTTTGGTTGATTCCACATCCTTGCTATTGTGAAAAGTGCTGCATTGAACACCTCCATTCCTCCTTCAGGACAGGACATGCCCAGACACTGTCTCCACCCAGCCCTCTCGGTGGCTCATGACCTGCCCTGGGCAATCTTCTCTGCTGTGCCCTTGCAGTCTCCTTGTCTTTGTCCCCAACTCGACTGAAGGTCCTGAGGTCAGGGCCACGTGTCTTAGTCGGTGTTGGTGCCAGGGCCTGGCGTATACCTGACTTGTCGCTGATACTTGGAGTGTGTTTGGGGATGGGTGGTTGGAAGAACAGACAGACTGGTGCCTCAGTTTCTCTGCCTTAACCAGCAATCCCTGCTGAATCAGAGCCCACTCTGCATCCAGCCTCCGACCTGGGCAGGTCCAGCCCCAGCCTGCACCCATCCTTCAGAGCCACAAGCCAGGAACCAGTCCCTGAGTCTCAGAGGCCAGTGCCCACAATCCCCTCCCACACTGTGCTTCCATGGAGCCTGGGCCTGCCCAACTTGTGGCCAGCCACCATGCCAGGCCAGTGACCCCACTTCCTGAGTCCCTCTGGGTCCTTCCTGCCTCCCCAGCTCCTGGGTCCTGCCCGGGGGAGAGTTAGCTCCGTGCAAGGTTAGGAAATGCTCTAGCTGCGTGGCATGGACAGCACACGTAAGGACGGGATCTTATCCAGGAGAGGACTCCAGGTCTACACACGACCTTTTCTCTTTGCACGACATCGAGTGAGCTTCATGGCCATCAGGTGCAGTTGCCCTTTGGGATTCTGATCAAAGCTGGCCTTTTTAGATGCTCTCAAACTACTGCAGGCCAGAGCGGCCCCATCTGACTTCTAGGATTTATGTATTGACTTAGAAAGGCAAAAATGGGGCAGACATATCTGCTATGTCTGAATATGAAACGCCCCCTACAGGCTCATGTCTTCAGCACAGTAGTGCCCAGCTAGAGGTGCTACTCTGAGAGGCTGTGGCACCTTTGGGAGGTGGGGCCTGGCGGGAGGAAGTAGGTCACTGGGGGCGGGCCTACTGGAGGGAAAAGACGCCTACTTCCACCTCTCACTCTTCCCACTGTAGCTGGAGCAACCTCCTCCGCTCTCCCACCACTATCGGCTTAGCTGCTCCTACAGGGACTCCCCACTACCATCATGAGCTAAATAAACCTTTCCTTCTTCAAGTTGTTTCTGTCAGGCATTTTGTTACAGTGATACAAAAAGTAACCAGTACTGTATCTCACTGCCTGGAGAAAACAAACAGAAAGGACAGACCATGAGACAGACCACTCTTCCTCAGACCATGAGACAGACCATTCTTCCTTCGGGAGAGACTGACCTATAACACCTGCAGGCAGACTAAGAGGATTTCTCCAGACAGCTTGAATTTACCTTGAAAGGGAGACCATGAGTACAGTAGTCCCCCCTTGTCCACTGCTCATCTCCTGAGGTGTCGTTACTCACAGTCTGAAAATATTAGGTGGAACATTCTAGAAATAAACAAATGGTACATTTTAAGTCACATGCTGTCTGGCTGTGTCCTACCTGGAACATGAATCACATCATTACCCAGTGTATCCACACTGTACATTACCTGTCCTTGACTAGTAGCTGTCCTGGTTATCAGACTGTCACAGCATCAAAGTCCTAGTGATCAAATAACAGTGGTTTTACTTACTACTGGTGCCAAAACCCGAGAGTAATGATGCTGGCAATTCAGACAGGTCAAAGAGAACCCGGAAAGTGTGTCCTTAAAATGAAAAGGTAAATATATAATAAAATATTAACAGAGAGAGAGAGACAGAGAGAGACAGAGAGAGACAGAGAGAGAGAGAGAGAGAGAGAGAGAGATTTTCATAACTTTTGTTACAGTATATTGTACAACTGTTCTATTTTGTTATTAGTTGTTAATCTCTTATTGAGCCTAACTTGTGAATTAAGCTTTATCATAGCTGTGTGTGGTTGAGAAGAAGGGTAGTATATATGAGGTTTGGTACTATCTGTGGTTTTAGGCACCTGGTGAGGGTCTTGGAACATGCCCCTCCATGGCTACAAGGGGACTGCTATAAATACTGGTGCATATCACCAACCAGACCAGGTCCTGGGTGTTTGTCCTAATTAACACACATTCTATTAGTTAGGGGGCTGGGATTTAGCTCAGTTGGTAGAGCACTGCTCTGCAGTCTCTGAGGTCCTGAGTTCGATTCCCAGCACGGCAAAAATGGGAGAAGGGCCTGGCAATTCACTCCCAAGGCAATCCTGAAACAATCTGCCATTGAAAACCCTATGAGGGTCGCTATGAGTCAGACATGACTTGACAGCACCTAACAACAACAAATTAGTTAGGACTCTGGGGGCAAGTGACAGAAATCTGCCTCTAAGAGCTTTAGCTACAGGAAGAGGAATTGGTCAGTTCTCAGGTCTGAAGGAAGTCCTGGGGTACTCAGAGCTCCTAGGACCCCATACCTCCTGGCTGATATTCCCTGTGTGCCTGTTGACATCTTCCTTTCCTTTGAGGAGGAGAGATCATGGGTAGCCTCACACTTAAATCTGGGCAGTGCAACAACCACAGGGGAAATGGGGCCTTATTCTTCCTCCTTAGGCTAAAACACAAAATCCAAGGGAAAGATTGAGGGTGACCTGTCCCTGGTGCTGTGCCATCACTGAACTGGGAGCAGAGTCTAGAATTCCATTCTTGACTCACTTTGGGTCATATGCATGTCCATCCCTGTGACCAGAGAGGTGGGGATAGTAATGGGAAGCCCACAACAGAAGCCTAGGTCAAAGCAGGACAGGAAGGCTTCCCAGGGCCCTGGATGCTCTTTCAGATGGACAAAACAATAGAGATCTGCTACAAATAGTTAATAGTTTCAATCATGGGAAAGTATTTAAAACATGAAATAAAGTCACCACCCATAACCCCATCTCTGAACAACATAATTAACCCTACAGAGCATTTCCTTCAACTCTGTACATGTTTAATATAATCCTACCACACTGTGTAGAAAATTTTGCAACCTACTCTTTTTATTCAATATTACAGCAGAAGAATTTTCTCACACTATGATCCACTCTCCTCTCCACTCAGCTCCTTGGCAGAAAGTGTCATAGACTGCACAATCTTTTTATGTTTGAGTCCACTGTTGCAGCCACTATGTTTCTTCTCATTTGGAACCATGCCACATCAGCAAAAGAAGATCCCAGGGGTTTTACTTCATTTCTGTCATTAAGGTCAACTCTACTTTGAGGAGGCAACTTTTCCCCAGTCTTTCCTTGAATGCCTTCCAGCCCAGGGGGCTAATTTTCTGGCAATATATTTGACAGCGTTTCTCTGCTGTTCATAGGGTTTTCCATGCTAATTGTGTTGGGCTCATCAGCACCTAACAACAACAACTGTTTCAGGAGTGGGCTGCCGGGTCCTTCTCCTTAGTCTGTCTTAGTCTGGAAGCTCAGATGAAACCTGTCCACCATGAGTGGCCCTGCTGGGATCTGAGATACCAGTGGCAGTGCTTTCAGCATCACAGCAACACGCAAGCCCCCATAGTACCACAAAGCTCACAGATAGGTAGAAGTTGTTGATTGTAGTTAGCACTATTTTTTAAGCACCTTTTGGATACCTAATAAATGTGAGCTGAACGGAAGTATGACTGAGCATTCCTCCTGAGAAGACCTGTTCTGTATTATTAGACCGGGAAGAGAGTATTCCCGAGTAGCAGTTTCACTCCAGTCAATGGCCTGATAGTTTTCGCCGCTAGCTTCCTGAACAGTGGGTTAATAGTTTTCTCGGCTAGCTTCCTGAACAGCGGGTTAATCTTTGAGCTGTGAAAGGATCCCTTTAACATTCATTAGGGCGAGACAAGGGAAAGTCTTATTTCTATTAAGGGAAGCAAAACCCTGACTCTGACTCAAATGTCAACTGCCCTAAGGTGAGAAAAATATTTTATAATTCTCCATTTGCTCTTTTGTAGCAGCATCCCTTGTCAAAATCTTTTCTCCAAATTTTATTCATGCTTGATAAATGGAAGGGGAGAGTTTTTCCAGAAGGCCATCAAACCCACGCAGCCAGAGGAGGCTGATGGGTTCTGAGGACCTTCCTCACTTCCCTGGTCCCTGGTGGGTGGAAACAAAGAGGTGGAAAGGGGAGGAGGGAAGTCAGGGATGTAGAGAGCTGGAGACTGCTGGGAGAGAGAAGGGGCCAATGGGAACGTGGAGCTCAGAGGTCTTCCGAGAGGGAAGGGGTGGAGCCTCCCACCCCCCTCACCACGGTCCACATTACAGACTCCCAGGTTGGTAGGTGGGTGCGGGCCAAGGTCTTAGAGCCACAAAGGACCCAGCCTTCTCCAGGCCTCCAACTCCCACTTCCCACAACAGACCCGCCCCAGGGGTGAGCAAAGGATTGTCCTGGGCTAACCATAGCCCTCTATACATGGACTGCCATGATGGGCCCAGGGATTGTCATATGACCCAAACAGGCCAATCAGAATCCTTCCCTGGCATTTCTGGGTTGAAGCTGAAAGGGAAAAATCATCAGTAATCTGCAAACACTTGGCCCAGAGTGTCTTTTTTTTTTTTTTGCGGTACTGGGGGTTGAACCCAGGGCCTCGCACCTGCATGCTTGCAAGTGCTGGACCACTGAGCTGCACCCCCAGCCCATTTTTCTTTTTTCTTTTTTTCTTTCTTTCTTTTTTATTTATGTATTTATTTATTTTTTTGACTTTTTGAGACAGGGTCTCGCTAAGTTACGCAGACTGCCTCTGGTCTCGAGCTTGCAATCCTCCTGTCTCCGTCTCCCAAGCCCAGAGTGTCTTGAAGAGAGGCCGATCACTTCAGAGAGAACAAAATGGCCCCACAGGCATGGATAACCCGGTGCCACAGACATCTGCATCCAGAGCAGAAGGTGCTGGTGTCCACTCCCCAGCCCCTGGTCCCCTGAGTCCTGCGGCAGCCGCAGCCACCCCAGAAAAGCCTCACAGCCAAGCCCCCCGTCTTCTTTGTGTGCCTAGGGCTTTCTCCAGGCTCCGCTGGCTCTGCTGCAACCTGGGCACAACCTGAGCAGGGGGCGCACGTTCTCAGGGCAGCCCCAGCAGGTAACGGAGCAGCTACGAGAGCCCACTGGGCCCCACCAGTGACAGCTGGTCTTCAGGGACAAACCAGGGTATCACTAGCCCTTGGACTCGGGGTGGGGTGGCACAGGGGGAGCTGGCAGCTACAGGAGGTGAGTTTGAGTGCCCTCCAATGGCAGGGCCATCAAGTGGGGAAGGCAGAGATGCGTGGTCCCTGGCACCTGGCCCTTAACGCCCAGGGATGCAGGCCAGCTGCATTGCAGGGGGCTGGAGATGGGGAGGTACCTTCTGGGCCAGGTCTGGGCCTGCAGCCCACACTTTAACTGCTGTGTCATCCCTAAGAACCGCGTCTTTCACCTTGATGATGTGCAGCTAGAAAGTGCTTTCCGGTGCACTGTTTAGCTCCACCTTTTAACCTGGAACTCTAGAACATAAATTTTGTGCACATTGCCCAGTGGGGGGAGCTAAGGCACTAGCGCGGGGAGGCAGGGTCCCTCTCAGTTCTGGGGGCCAAGGATACAGCTTCCCCAGACTCCAAAATGTCATGTCTTTCAAATGGACAGAAAGAACTTCAAGTTTGGCTCTTCCATTCTGCTGAGCGCTTACAGATCCTTGTTGTTGTTGTTGTTAGGTACCGTCAAGTCGTGTCCGACTCATAGCGACCCTCATAGGGTTTTCAATGGCTGACCGTTTCGGGATTGCCTTGGGAGTGGATTGCCAGGTCCTTCTCCCATTTTTGTGGTGCTGGGAATTGAACTAGGGACCTCAGAGACTGCAGAGCAGTGCTCTACCAACTGAGCTAAATCCCAGCCCTACAGATCCTTAGTAGTGGCCAAACTGCACTCGATGTCTCTGTTGATTTGAGCAAACTTGACTACTTCATTAGCTTCTTAAAAGTTCAGTTTAGTGAGCGACTTGGGCATACACCTTTCGGTACAAATCCATTTGTTCACACAGACAATTAACAAATAAACCCCAGGAATTAGTGGGCTTAGGAATCCAAAGCCTTCTTGAAATGTCACTTTTCAATGCTCATTTCACTTGGGGTTGCTAGGAGATAAATTTTTAAAGCAATTTGCATAAAGACCAGGAAAGCATTTTAATAATGTCAATATATAGCCAAATGGACTAAAGTGCTAAAGTGACAATTTTTCACTGGATAATTAAGCTTCCAAATTTAGACGCTATAAAAGAGATATACTTGTATTCCATCGAAGTCTATTCCACTTAGGGAGCTAATTATTTCTCAAGAACAACACTGAGTCATGTTAGACATCTTCTTGCTAATCTAATAATATTAAGCTACTGGGAGATGGTAGCTATCCTACCACTTAATCTGGAATGGAAAACTGGCAGAGTTTTAATTGCAGAAGTCTGGGAAATTCTTTCTTATAATCACTAGTACAAATCTGACAATCTGTCCAGCAGCTAGGATCTAAATTGAAACTTACAAGCTTAGATTCCCAGTCTTAAACTGAAGTTTTCTTTCCTTGGTACCTATGCTATAAATTTCCCTAATTCAAACTGATAGAGAGAGAAGAAGAGTGTTTTAGTGCATTGTGCTGCTATAACAAAATACCTGAAACTGGGTCATTTATAAACAACAGAAATTTATTTCGCATTGTTTTGAAAGCTGAAAGTGCAAGATCAAATCACCAACAGGCTTGGTGTCTGGTGCAGATATGATCTCTGCTTCCAAGAGGATACCTCATTGCTACATCCTCCAGAGGCGGGTGAGGGCTGTGTTCTCACAAAGCAGAAGGGACAGAAGGGCAAAAGGGCTGAACTTTGTGTGAAGCCCCATTTAGAAAGGCCTTAAGCCCATTCATGACGGCAGAGTTCTCGTGACTTAATCACTTGCTACACACCCCTCCTCATAGGACCATCCTACCTGCAGTCGTAGCCCTGTGGCATCTGATCCCATCAGATCTCGGAAGCTAAGCAGGGCTGGGTCTGGTTAGTCCTTGGATGGGAGACTGCCTAGGAACACCAGGTGCTGTAGGCTTGGGAGATGGACCTGGCAACCCACTCCCAAAAATCAATCCACCATTGAAAACCTTATGAACAGCAGAGAAGCACTGACAACAGTGTTTCCCCTGTTATATGTAGTGTCACTATGAGTCGGATACTGACTCGACAGCACCTAACAACAACAACATTGACTATTAGACTACAGCATAAGAATTTTAGGAGACACAGTCAGAGCCTAGTGAAAGCTAGTCTAGTTGTTGTTGTTGTTGTTGTTGTTGTTGTTGTTAAAATCAACTGTAGGATTGAGTACTTATTTTTCTTTTTCTTTTGAATCCAAACAGAACCTGGAATCTGGTACAAAATAACCTATATAAAATTGTGAGCCATTATTATTGCCTCTATGTAAGCAGACAGAGTAGAAGAAACTTTAAAATGTTCTTTGAAACAGTACAGAGGATTGTTTGCAGAGTCCCATCATTCTTCCCAGCCCTCTAGGCTGGCTTCTTCATCTGTGACTTTACCAGTGCCCCTGTCTGGTCTGCAGGGAGACTTTGGAATCTGGGCAGGTGGCAGTGGAAGTGACAGCCTGTGAGCTTACAGCCTGGGCCTGAAGAGGCCACACAGCTTCTGCCCTGGTCCTCTTGGAATGCTGCTGCACCACAAGGCATAGCTCTAGCTGGACCCTGGACCCCAAGGACACCCTGAGGGAGAAGCCAGCCGATGGCCAGCACCACAGCTGGCCCTGCTAGAGCATCCATCTTGGACCGAGCTTCTCCAGAAAAGCCACCCATCAGGGCAGCGGGACCACCTGACAGACTCCAGGCAAGACCAGCAGAAGAGCCGCCCTGAGGAGCCAGTCCAGGCTGACCTACAGAACTGTCAACAAGTAAAACGGGTGTTTGTGAACCCACTTGGTTTTGAGGCAGTTGGGATTACAGCAGTAGATAACTGATACAAACGGGGTTTTCATAAATGAAGGGAGATAATTCAGAAACCAAAGTACAAAAAATAAAACTATTTCTTACAGTCCCATCTCCAAAGGTAGCTACCATTAACACGCTGATCTTTTTCTTCTAAATCTTTTCCTTATGTTTTTGTTTGTTTGTTTTTGTTTTTGTTTGTTTGTTTGTTTGTTTGCTGTACTTGGGGTTGAACCCAGGGGCCTCGCACCTGCATGCTTTGCAAGTGCTGGACCACTGAGCTGCACCCTCAGCCCACTTTTTTGACTTTTTGAGACAGGGTCTTGCTAAATTACGCAGACTGCCTCTGGTCTCGAACTTGCGATCCTCCCACCTCCGCCTCCCGAGCCGCTGGGATTACAGGCCTGCGCCACCGCACCCCAGCTTCTTATGTTTTTTTTCAGAAGAATGGAAATAGATTGTTTTGAACTGAAGAGTGCCACCCCCCAAATTCCTACAGGCCTGGAGATAAGGCCTTTGGGGAGGTGTACAAGGTCAAATGAGCTTTTAAGTGTGTGGCCCTGGTCTGATAGGACTGGTGTCCTTGAAGAAGGAAGAGACACCAGAGTTCATTCTCTCTCTCTGTCTCTCTGTCTCTTTCTCTCTCCTCCAATGCACAGAGAGAGGGTGGCATGAGGACACAGCAAGAGGCATCCGTTGATGAGCCAAGGAGAGGGGCCTCATCAGAAAGCAGTCATGACTTCCAACCTCCAGAAACATCAGAAAATAAATTAAAGCCAACTAGCAGGTCTGCAGCCACAGCCCTGTGGCATCCGATCCCGTCAGATCTCAGAAGCTAAGCAGGGTCGGGCCTGGTTAGTACCTGGATGGGAGACCACCTGGGGACACCAGAAGCTGTAGGCTTGGGAGAAGGACCTGGCAATCCCCAAAAATCAATCAGCCATTGAAAACCCTATGAACAGCAGAGAAGCACTGACAATAGGGTTTCCCCTGTCGTACAGAGGGTCGCTATGAGTCGGATACCGACTTGACAGCACCTAAAAACAACTAACAAGCAGGTAGTGCCTGCAGCCATAGCACTGTGGCATCTGATCCCATCAGATCTCGGAAACTAAGCAGGGTTGGACCTGATTAGTACTTGGATGGGAGACCGCCTGGGAACACCAGGTGCTGTAGGCTTGGGAGATGGACCCGGCAACCCACTCCCAAAAACTAATCAGCCCTGAAAACCCTATGAATGACAACGAAGCACTGACAATAGTGTCTTGCCTATTGTAAGTGGGGTCACTGTGAGTCGGATACAGACTCGATGGCACCCAACAACAAGTAGGTAGTAGTTTGTTATGCACCCTGAGCAGGCTGGGACATATGGATATTGTGTTGAACATTCACTGTTTCATGCAGCCATTGTGAACATGAATGATGTTTTTGTTTGTCAGTTTTGTTTTCAGACCTAGCCAAGAACCCCAGGAAGGTCGAGGAGACTTTCCTCCTGCCCTGGAGCTAACTCACTCACACTATCAAGTCGTGTCATCTGGTCCCTGAGTGCTTTCCTCAGAAGCCCTAACTTGTGGTATTTTGTCTCAGTTCAGTAACAGAGGGTAACTGTATGGAGCGGGGAGATCAAAGCCAAAAGCCAGAAAGATGAAGGCTGTCCAGGGAATCTGACAAGGCACACAAATTTATGTTCAAAACACACATATATAGCATAATTTTTAAAGCAATCATTTCACTCCTACATTTAGTTTGTTTCCAATGTGTTATCTTTATAAGCAGGGTTGTAATAGACATTTGAATAACTTAACCCTTATTCTCATCTATGACTCTTTTCTCACCATAAAGCACAAGTGAAATAGTTGCATCAAATGTAAGACATAATTTTGAGGCTTTTAATAAGTACCTACATAGATACTATTATATATTATGTAGTTTTCAGGTTCTGTACATTTCCTGTTAAATTTGTAGCTTGGTATTTTATTTTGCATTTGTGACTGCTGTGAATAAGATCTTATTCCAGTATATTCCCTTATAGGTTAGTGTGCATGTTAGTCTGTCAGCAAGATTTCTTTTGTATCATCATGTTTTAATTTAATTTTAAAAAGTTCTTAACATTTCCTTGGTTCCAACTTTTAAGTTATTAAAAAGTTAAAAGGTAAAAAGTCTCTTACCTAGATTTCCATCCCAAGAGACAATCAATGCTACCATCCTAGGCATTTAGAGACACTTCATGCAGATGAAGCAAAGGAACAAACATACATGCATTCTCATTGATGTAGTTCTTTGTGCCTTCATTTATACATTTTGTAATGTGTCTTGGAGGTCATCCCACATTAGCCCCCAAGGACTCCTCTTTTTTTAAAACCAGATTCTCCATGATATATGGATATCATAATCTATTCAACCCTGCCACTGTTTGTTGGCATTTAGAATGTTTCTAATCTTTTGTTATGAAAAAACAAAAACAAAAATCTAGCCATAATAATATGATTTTAGTTGATAATTTGAAATAAGTGCCCTTTATCATTGGAAAGGAATGTCCTATTTCTAGTTTGCTGAGAGACTTGTTTTTTAAAATTTATTCAGTATTAGATATTACATTGTATTAAAATCTTTTCTGGATATTTCAGAGAATTTTATCCTTTTCTTTATCTTATGATCAATTATCCTAATAGATTTTCCACTCCTGAACTATCCTTGCATTCCTGGAATAGTGTTTTAAGATCCTAACAGTGTGAGACATAGTTACCTGGTATTTTACTTAGAATTTCTACATCTCTTATGTACATTCACATCAGAAGCTATTAAATGATTTTTGCTTGACAAGAAGTTCATTGTATGACCTCAGGCTATTATCAGAATAATAATGTCTGATAAAGACATAGAATTCATTTTATGCTGATCTTCTGATTGATGTTTGTGAAGTCTCTATCATACAATCAGATAGATCTTGAGCAATCTCCATCTTTGAGTGTCATTTTGCTTTTCCAAATCTACAGAATGAAGTCACAATTTCATTTCACAATTGCCATCACATCTGCAGAGTGTCAGCAGGGAAGACATGTCCTTAGTATTGCATGGCCTCACGCAAGTCCCTTAATCTCTCTCAACCCTATTGTCTTCTTATATCTAAAAAACACAGTGGGAAGAGAATGCAGGTAGTAAAGATAACTTAGGGTAGCAGTATTTTGTGAAGATTAAATTAAATTTCATAAAAACTTTTGCTACATATACCATAGTTTTTTTTTATCTATTCTTCTGTTGAAGGGCACTTTGGTTGATTCCATATCCTTGCTATTGTGAAAAGCACTGCATTGAACATGGAGATGCAGGTGTCTCTCTGGTATGATGACCCATCTCCCTTTGGGTAAATTCCCAATAGTGTTATAGCTGGGTCATATGGTAGATCTATTTTTAGTTTTTTGAGGTACCTCCATATTGATTTCCACAGTGGTTGCACCAATTTACAGCTCCACCAACAATGTAAGAGTGTTCCCTTTTCCCCGCAACCTCGCCAGCATTTGTTGTTGTTTGTTTTAT
>VMDO01009319.1:0-30614 GCA_007922755.1 Pedetes capensis | reverse complement strand
ACTAGAGATGTTGAGCACTTTTTCATGTGTTTCACGGCTTTACAGACCTCTTCATTTGAGAACTGTCTACTCAGTTCCTTTGCCCATTTGTGTATTGGGTTGTTTGTATTTTTGGGGAGTTTTCTTCTTAAGTTCTTTATAAATTCTAGTAATTAGACCTTTGTCTGATGTATAAAATGGGAACATTTTTTCCCATTCCGTGGGGGTTTCCTTGACTCTGTTAATTGTTTCTTTTGCTGTGCAGAAGCTTTTTAATTTCATGTAATCCCATTTATCTATTTTTGTTGCAATTTCTTGAGCAATTGGAGTCCTATTAAGGAAATATTTTCCTAAGCCTATATGATGGAGTGTGGTGCCTATCTTGCCTTCTACAAGTTTTAACGTTTCTGGTTTTCTGTTGAGATCTTTTATCCATTTTGAGTTAACTCTCATGTATATTGAGAGATGGGGGTCAGCTTTCATTTTTCTGCATGTGGATCAGCAAAATGGATAGAATTAGAGAAAATTATTTTGAGTGAACGAACACGAGCTCAGAAAGAGAAACAACACATGTTCTCACTCATACAAGGGAGCTGATTCAAAATTATAAGAAGGAAAAATCCTATTTAAAGATCGGATCATAATAAAAGGCGGGGGAGAGATAAGAATGATGTCAATATAAATGGACTAGAAATCGCATGTAATTGTGCTAACAAGATAGAAACAAAGACCACTACAGGAAAAGTTTCTATCTTAAACAGAACTGGAACCCAAGGACATATAGAAAAATACTACTAAGTAAAAGATAGAGAAGACTTAGATGGGAAACTTAGATGGGAAGGGTGGGAGGGGGGATGCATAGGGGAGGGTAAGGGGTAACCTATATGAATAATGTTTATCAAAATGCATATATGGAAATGTCACAATGAAAAGCATGTCAAAATCAATCACATTAAGATGTACATTAAAAATTTTCCAATAAAAAAAAAAAACTTTTGCTACAATATTACAGGGTGGATGCTTGAAATGGGGCAGATACTGCTGTTGTTGTTGTTGGACAAAAGGGTTTATTGTTAACCAGTCCCATATGACGGAAGTAAACGTCATAATGTCCTTACTCAGTGCCTCATGAATGCTCAAAGAAGACCATGTTTGTGAAAAGGCACTGGAAATAAAGCACTATACAGATGTTAGCTATTATCAGAATCACATTGTCTAACAAAGCAATAGGATTCACTTCATATTAATCTTTTGTATTGATGTGGTTTACTGTGACATGCTGTAGACATTTTATAAATATATATTCAGACACCACATATCTATAAATTATGAGTTACAAGTATTCAAAAAATTGTTCTATTGCGTGGCTTAACTGGTTCTCCGCAGTTCTGTTCGCATGAGTAATTTTAATGAGATACAATGACTCCCACATGTGGCTTGAAGGTAAACTGTCTCAGCAACAGAACTGGCCTATGCTGTGCTACCCATGAGACACAGTGCAACCTGGTGACAGGGACCTGGGTTCCAGAGCCCATTGCAGTGGCTTAGATCTGCACTCCTTCCCCTCTGCCTGGCTGTAAGACTGCACACAAATGATTATCTTCTCTGTCTTCAGACGACGTTGACAGAAATCTGCCTCATCGGGGATTGTAAGGATAAAAACTTGAATTACTAAAGGTAAAACATTTAAAATAGTGTTGCCTACATGAAGCACTTGGTCTGGGATTTAGCTCAGTTGGTAGAGTGCTGCGCTACAGTCTCTGAGGTCCCAAGTTCAATTCCCAGCACCGCAAAAATGGGAGAAGGACCTGGCAATCCACTCCCAAGGCAATCCTGAAACAGTCAGCCATTGAAAACCCTATGAGGGTCACTATGAGTCGGATACCGACTCGGTGGCACCTAACAACAACAACAACATGAAGCACTTGGTGAGTGTCAGATGTCATCCATATTATCATTACTATCCTTTGCTCTTCTTTACCAGCAGGAGGGAAGACTTGGATGGTGGACCGACAAAGGTCGAAAGATCGTACGCTTCTCATCAGAGATCTCAGTTCCCAAATCCTCCCAAACCTTCTTTATGTAGTTCTAATCTGAATAACTGGAAGCCAGAGAGGCCCGGAAGGGAGAGGCCCCAGGCGATATGGATTTGTCTTGAAGATCTCTCCCACAAAGGGCAATCGATAGCCAGCTGGATCCTTCACAGTGTGTACACAACAGGGACCTTCACTGATAGATACCTTCTGTCTGCCATGGTTCTCCCTATGCGCTGATTTACTCGAATCAATAGAAAATTAGCGTTCCTATAGCAGAGCAAATCTGAGCCTTAACCTTGAAACCGTACCCTTAATACACACGCACACGCATGGAGCTGCCACATTAAAACAAAACGTCTCACAGACCAGAGGATCAATTAGCAGGTGCATTTCTGTTGGTCTTGTTGACTCTGTTGTTGTCAACATTGAAACCGACCTCCCCTGTCTTCACGAGAATCATTAGTGTCCGGCAGGAAAGACAGGCCTTTGCATTTCACAAGTCAGCGAGATTGCATTTCCTAGCAGAGCCAAGCTTGCCGATACATTCGCAAAGTGACAGTTATAATCAAGTTCTAACAAATGACTGTCCTGCACAATAGAACTGCAAATAAAACTCTACATGTTGAATGTGCTATTGTTCCTTCTTGTTTGCAAACATGTACACTGTGAGATTCTGATGATTTCAGAGCTTGGGAAAACAAAACAGTCTTCCAGCCTGTTTGAGCCCTCGTTGATTTTTCTGGCTCCGGGAAAAAGAGCCAACTTTTGGAAGAGTGTGTCTTGTGCATCCTAGACCACATCCCCACTGGAAGAAAGCCCTCGGTAGAGACAACAGGCAGGGAAAAGTGAAGCCAGAGGTGGCAGGTGCGTACCCTCCCCATGAAGCCGGGTGCCCACTTCCACTTCCACTTCCAAGCTGCTCCCCACCGTCTCTCCCATGAGCGCCCACTGGATCCTGAAGTCCACGTAGGGACTCCCCTAACCATGTGCTCACAAACACAGCACGGTTCTTTCCCTGCTCGGACAAAACATAGTTTCTTGAATTTTATGTTTCAATTCCTGTAGGAAACGCAGGAAGGAAACAAAGCCAACTGTTTTCCCTGCTCCGTTACACAGTTGTTCAAAACAACACCTCTAACATCAGACGCATGGGTTTCTTCCCCCAATACCACACTCCTCTTGTTGTTGTTGTTAGGTGCTGTCGAGTTGGTATCCAACTCATAGCAACCCTACGTACAACAGGAGAAACACTATTGTCAGTGCTTCTCTGCTATTCATAGGGTTTTCAATGGCGGTCCTTCTCCCAAACCTACAGCACCTGGTGTTCCCAGGTGGTCTCCCATCCAGGTACTAACCAGGCCCGACCCTGCTTAGCTTCCAAGATCTGATGGGATCGGATGCCACAGGGCTACAGCTGCAGGCCAACAATTCTCTAGCTGACACCAACTGGCTGTCCTCTAAAACAATTAACTTCTGACACCATCTATCTGAAATAACCTCACATCTCACAGCCACTCCCCGACCCCCCCAACCCTGGACTGCTCCCACGTCCACCACCAATGCAAAGCCCTATCAATGGCCTGTGCTTCTGAACTGCTGGGTATGCATTACGATTTCCCACAGCTCCCTCTTTCAGGTTTTATTACCTTCCTACAGGGGGCTGCAGAACTTAGGGTAACACTTTACTTAGATTCACCCATTTACTATAAAGGCTACAACAAAGGATGTCGACGCACAACCAGATGGAAGAGGATAGCAAGGCATGGGGGGCGGGGCTTCTCTGCCCTCCCGGTGCACCTCCCTTCAGGAACACCCACCTGTTTGACCATCCTGAAGCTCTCACAACCACGTCCTCCTGGGATTTTATGAAGGCTGCATTACATAGATGTGGGCAAGTCATTGACCACTGGTGAACAACTCAACCTTCTGTGGCTCCCCTCAGTTTGAGGAACAGGGCGGACAGTTCCAACTCTCTGATCACATGGCTGGTCCCTGCGGCGACCAACCCCCTCCTGAGACCATCCGGGAGGCCGCAGCTGCCAGCCATCTGGCTAGCATCCAAGACCCACATCATTTTAGAGATTTCAAGAGTTTTAGGAGCTGTATGTCTGGAAGCAGGGGCAGAAGCCAAGTATGTATTTCCTATTATGTCACAGCAGTCCAATTTCAAGAGAAAGGAAATAATCTTCAACTTCTGAGAGGCTGCCAAGTTCTAGGAAGGGTTATAGGGTCTGAAGACCCAGGCTTCTGCCCTGATTGTAACGTTGCTGTGTGACTTCAGACAATACAAGCTGCTTCTCTGGACTTCAGTTCCTGTGGGGACATCAGGGCTACTGAGCTTGCCTAAAAGGATTGTTGTAACACTCCAATAGCTTAGATGTTCAAAATTTTTTAGGGGGTGCAAAATGTCACACAAAATATAAGGTATCATTCTTTACACTACTATGTGTAGTTGTTGTTGTTGTTAGGTGCTGTCCAGTCGGTATCCGACTCATAGCGATCCTCATAGGGTTTTCAATGGCTGACTGTTTCGGGATTGCCTTGGGAGTGGATTGCCAGGTCCTTCTCCCATTTTGCAGTGCTGGGAATCGAACTCGGGACCTCAGAGACTGCAGCTCAGCGCTCTACCAACTGAGCTAAATCCCAGCCCCCTATGTGAGGTTAATTTCTATTAAATGCTTTAATAAGGAAGCATAAAAGAAAAAATTTAAAATGAGCAGGTGCCCACAAGGACAACTATTGGATAAGTCCACTTGGGTCAGGTCCTTGGAACGGCAGATTCGTAGAGGGAAGAGGTGGAATGGTGGTTACTCACAGAGGGGGGAGAAGGGACGTGGAGTGGGGTTCAGTGGAGACGGTTTCCATTTGGGATGATAAGAAGTTCTGGAGATGGACAGTGGTGAGAGTTGCTCAGCATCATGACTGTGTTTAACGTCACCGAACTGCACACGCTAAAGCGGACACTTTTATGTTATGTGAATCCCAGGTGAATTTTTAGAAAAAGAAAGAGAAAAGAAAGCTTTTGGTCTTTCTATAAGAGCAACCCAGAGATGTGAGTGGGAAGAACATGGAGTGAGGAGCACGCTGGCCTCCCTGGAGCCCCAGGGAGCCACCTGAGGCCACTCACCAACCAACGTCCCAGGGGTCAGAGGCCCAACTACCACCTGGGCTACATTGTAGGGGGTGGGGTACACCTCACGGTAGCCAACAAGAACTTAAATTGTAAATTTCTGCCTTCTAAAGGGTAGTAGCTGGCTGTATGTGGAAATAAGTAGAATAGACCGTTTCCTAAACCATGCGTATGTAAGAAAAGATTAAAAATGGAGGTATGAGGAAAAGATGACTCAACTGAAAGAAAACACAAAGAAGGCAGACACAGTAAAATTCATACCAGACAAGATGGAACTCACAGTGCAAACCATTAAAGGAGACATTAGGGAGATTTTATACTGAGGGAAAGTTGAAGCTTGTGCCTTGTATACTTAGCAACACAACTTCCAGACAGGTCACATCAGGAGGGATTGATACGCCAAGTTATAGTAGAACATGACTCTCTCAGAAACTGATCAAGCACCTGAAGACATTTCCACCCCAAGAGTCCCCAAGCCCACATGTTTTGAAATTTAAAGGCAAAATTCTATGGGAGACGTGGGTTGAGGAAGAAATTCTGCTGTTATTTTTGAAAAATTAAGAAGTGAATGGCCACAGAAGTATAAAATATCAAGACGTATGTGTTTTTTTGTAAACCATAAAAAACAGAATATATGTTTGAAAACAGAAAGGATTTAAAATTGGTAATTTTGCTTATGTTAGAATGAGAAGAGCCGCAAGGAAAGCGGAAGGAAGGAATTCATGAAACTAGCAAAAAATAAACAGAATGAAAGGCAGGGAGAACCCACAAACCCACAAACCAACACTCTTTTGACTAATTTAAACAAACATCTGGCAAGATTGATTGAAGAAGAGATAAAAGAAAAAGAAAGAGGAATCATAATAAAAAAAATTAGGCATAAAAGAGGAATATAGCTTACAGTAACAAGATTTTAAAAATCAAAGGAATACTTTGATGTAAAGCAGTATTCTTCATAGCATGGTGCTTGAAAAATAGTGAAATGGATAATTTGGTAGAAATACATATTATAAGTAATGAAGTTAGAAAATCAGAATGGATCTAGTACAGAAACAGAGTCAGAGTCAAAATGTTCTCACACAAAAGGCCTCTGGCCCAGGGATCCTGACAGGTGAGTTTTACCAGGTCTTCTAATAATAAATAGATTCTCCCTCCCTTGTATAAACCATCCTCCCTACAAAATAAATAAGCAGAGGAAAAGTTCCACAACTCATTTTATGAAGCTATTGATAAAAAAAAAAAACAAAAAAAACAAAAACAAGAACAGTCAGAAAAAGGAAACCTGTTGGCCTGTCTTCTGCACCCCAATCTTCAGTCACCTGACTGAGCTCCCTCCTGCTATTCTTGCCTCCTTAGGGTTTATCTTCCTACAACCCAGAGAGATCTCTTTAAAGGCTAAGCCACTTTGCATTGCTGTCCTGTTCAGCAAGTCCCACAGGTCTTTTACATTCTGGCTGCCAGCTGTGTCTCAATCCTTTTGTCTGCTGGTGACTGCACATCCCCCTTGTTTCTGCCCAATGTACTCTGGGCCTTTGCACAAGTTGTTCCTCTGACTGCCTCATGGCCTGCTCTCCACCTTTCTTCAGCCTCTGTTTGAATATCCCCTCCTCAGGGTGATCTGCACTGACCACCTTTTCTAAGATGCCAGTCACTCTCCCCTTTCTTCTCCTAATTACTTTGTCACATAGTATACTACACTGCCTTGTACAGTAGCCATTTATCATGTACTTATAATTGTCTCCCTCTCCAGAATGAAAACTCCATAAGGCAGGGACTTTGTCTATCTTGTCTCCTGATAGATCCTAAAGTCCTAGAATAACACCTGAAATATTATTGGCACTCTGAGATATTTGTTTAAAAAGAAAGAAAGAAATCTCATTTGTAAAATTTATGTTGATATCCTCATTAAAATATTAGCAATATGAATCCAATAATTACTTTAAAATGCTAATATGGATTATGACTAGGTAGTATTTATTTCAGGAATGCAAGGATGGTTTGACACAAGAAAATGTACAATAGTTGTAGGCCGAATAATGACCTCTCAACCATATCTATGTCCTAATTCCCAGAGCCTGTGCATGTTACTTTATGTGATGGAAGGAATTTGGCAGATGTGATTAAAGATGTTAAGATTGGAATATAATCATGGATAATTTGGGTGAGTCCAGTATCATCATAAAGATCCTTTCAGAGATAAAAGAGGAGTCAGACAAGGAGACATGAGACTCAAAACACTGGTGAGAGGGGAAGAAATAGATGAGGGAGGGAGAGTGGGGAGAGAGGTTTGACAATGCTAAACTGTTGTCATTGAAGATAGAGAAGGGACTGTGAGCCAAGAGACAAATACTAGTGACCATCGGAGCTGGAAAAGACCAGAAGACAGAATCTTGTAGAGCTTCTAAAAGGAACACAGATGGGGTGACACCCAGATTTTAAGACTTTGACCTCTGGAACTGTTACACTGTTACTAATCAGTGGTGAGTAGTTATAGCAACAATAGGAACTTGACAATAACAATAATAGTGCCCATTTGCTGAGATCATAGCGTAGGATGGATCCTCCCCTCTGTTATTTGCAGGCTTACCACAACCTTGTAGGGTAGCAACAGTGGAGGAAACAAGATGACAAAGGCTGAGCTGGCCACCCAGTGAGTGATGTTATCCCCATCAGGTGACTCCAAATCCTGGGCTCCTCCTTCTGTCTTTACCCCTGCCTGGCCTGGGTTTGTACATAGCTTAGCGGCCAGTTCACGCTCATCTCTAAGAAGTGGACCCTTGGGGAAAGTCCATCCTTTGGAGTTGTGACAAGGCCACCTCTCCCCAAACTAATAGCCTAGTGCTGATTCCCCATGGCTGAACTGACCTTACTTTTGTGCTGAGAAAATAAACCCAGAAAGTGCATTTTCTTCCATTCTCAACCTCTCTCTTAACTCCATATTCGTTAATCAATAGATTTTACTGATTTTTCTTGGAGGCTTTTAGAGACCCTGCAGATTCATTATAGGAAATCAGATCCACTCAGAGAGAGTAGCCAGGCCCTATTTGATCCTTGGCCAGGCTCAGAAGTGTTTTGACAATAACTCACTTTACTTGAGTTAAATTGCCCCCATGCTGTAAAAGAAATGCTCAACACTGAGTCATCTTGAAAATGCGATACCACTGCAGGAACCCCCACTCTAAAATGATATCTTTCATCTCATTGATTAGCCATTAACAAATCAGTTAAGTGTGAAGTTGGGAGTCAGGAATGGCGGTACACAGCTGTAATCCCAGCAATTTGGGAGACAGAGGCAGGAGGATTGCAAGTTTGAGGCTAGAGGCAGCCTGTGTAACTTAGTGAGACCCTGCCTCAAATAAAATGTAAAATGATGGGCTGGGTTGCAGCTGACAGGCAGAGCACTTGCAAAGCATGTGTAAGGCCCTGGGTTTAACCCCCCACGTACCAATAAATTAAATAAATAAATAAATAAAAATAAAGTGAAGTTGACCATGTTGTTGTTGTTGTTAGGTGCTGTCAAGTCGTGTCCAACTCATAGCGATCCTCATAGGGTTTTCAATGGCAGATTGTTTCATGATTGCCTTGGGAGTGCGTTGCCATGCCCTTCTCCCAATTTTGCGGTGCTGGGAATCGAGCTCAGGACCTCAGAGACTGTAGAGCGGCACTCTACCAACTGAGCTAAATCCCAGCCCCAAGTTGACCATATCAACTGTACTTTTCCAAAAACTGGGAATTCCCTGCGGAGCTTATCTTTCTTAACCACAGTTTCACCTACCCTTCCTTCCCCACACTGTTCTTCCTCTCCTTCCTGAAGAACCACTCACTGAAAGATTAAAAGGAGTCCTCGCCTTGGATTTTTCCTCTAAAAATAACAGAGAAAACGCATTCTTTCATTGCAAAACATAACCACATTAAAGATTTGGTAAATAGAGGAAGAAAAATACCACTTAGAGTCTAAACAGACTGAAACAGCTAACGGCAGATTTCCACAATGTGGCCCTTAAAGATGTTAAAACTGAAATCCGTCTCCGTGTGTAACCATGGAGACTCTTGTCCCTAGCCTTCAAGACAGGCTGAGGACCTGCTGACACGTGTGACAGAGAGTGCCCTAGAGGAGCAGTGGTGGACTTCCTGTGTGCGCCTGCGCCTGTGTTTCCTCTTTTCTTTTATTCTTTCCGTGGCTCCTGATTCCTATTCATTTTTCTCTTTTTGGTTCTGTTTTCCTGTGTTTTCCCCCAGGTGGGTCCTTTAAGAGGTAAGTCTTTCATTATACCTGCTCCACAGTCCTCCACAGGCAGGACGACACTGAGAAGCAGAGAATGAACACTGCCATCTGCCTGGGGATGGCTGGGCACCTTTGGGCTGAGGTTCACCCTCTCCCAGGCCCCACTGTTTCCAGCAACTCGATGAACATTTAATGTCTCCCCAAAGCACAGTGGCACGTCATATCCCACATGTGCAAAAACCACTTTGCCGCCCAATAGTTTTGGGCTGGGCCCTAGTTAGAGCCTCGGTAAGTGTGAATCCTCTCTGAGCCTCAGTTTCTCTACCTGAAAGGATGAGGAGTCTTGAAGGGGCCCTGGCTCCCTGCCACCCCAGGCCTCCTGACTCCCCTCCCTGGCTCTGCTCCTCCCTGGAACATGGGCCCACACAGATTCAAGGAGGTTAGGAATGAGGCCGCCTCAGCCCCTCCCTCCAGGGCTTTCCACGTAACCCAATCCTAACACCCCTAGCCCGGTTCTGGAATTTGGACTGGGGTCTGGTTTATTCTGGGAGCAAACACAAATGAACCCCTTTTGGGTGCTGGACACTGTGCTGGGACATGCAGAGGAGTGGCTCAAGTCCTGGCCTCGGGGAGCCGAGTAGTCCATGGGGGGAGCAGACAGAGCAAGTTGAGTGTAACCATGGCCTGCGACTGACTGTCCTAATGCCTGGACCCTGCCCTGTACCCCAGGCCAGAGAGTGAGTCTGTGTGGCTCCCTGTGCCTGAACCTGAACCTGCCCTGCCCTTGTGACCCATCCAGTAGCCACCTCACATCTCCACTCCCACCTCCACTGTGCTCTTCTTCCTTGGGCCCTGAGCATGTTCTAAGGGCCTGTGGCCGGGAATCCTAAGATTCACTCTTCCCAGCGTCACTGTCCTATTCTGGGACCCCAATGCTCAGGATCAGGCATCCTGAGCACCCCACAGCCCATCTGACAGCACCGTGGCCCGGGAACACCCCTACTTTAGAACATCTGCTTGACTCTTCCCTGAACTTCTCCTTCCATCCACAAGGACAGTGTCTCCAGCAGCCATGGTGCCCTCCTGGTCTCTCTGGCCACAGCTCATCAGCCTGGAGGGAAAGTGGTCTGTGGTTAGGGTTGCCATGGGTAGCCCAGCTAAGTTTGAAATTCAGATAACCAGTGGATGATTAATTATATAAGATAAGTACGCCAATGCAACATATGTCGTTGTTGCTAGGTGCCATCGAGTAGGTATCCAACTCATAGCAACCCTACATACAACAGGTGAAACACTATTGTCAGTGCTTCTCTGCTGTTCATGGGGTTTTCAATGGCTGATTGATTTTTGGGAGTGGGTTGCCGGGTCCGTCTCCCAAGCCTACAGCACCTGGTGTACCCAGGCGGTCTCCCATCCAAGTACTAACCAGGCCCCACCCTGCTTAGCTTCCAAGATCTGAGGGGATCGGATGCCACAGGGCTATGGCTGCAGGCAATGCAGTACATAGACACCCTTTAGTCTTATTTGCTGGTCACCTTACCCAAGGCAGACTCACCAGTTCCTCTCCCGGGAATGTGAACCTACAACTTAGCAAGACTGTAAGGGAATGTCATGGAGTGGGAGCGGGTCAGCTGGACTCCCCCAGGCAGGAGAAGAGAGGAATTTGATCGAGAGAGAGAGAGAGAGAGAGAGAGAGAGAGAGAGAGAGAGAGAAAGGAGCTGACGGAATCACAAGGCTGCACTTGCTGTGTCATCTTCTGGAAAGCTGCCCCGTTCTTGGCTTCCAGTTCCCTGAGAGACCCATGTGTTCTTACAGCTCATCCACCTTGCCCTGCCTGCCCTCCGTGTAAGCTGTCCTCCAGGTCCACCTCTCACTGAGGGTGCTCAAAACCTGGGGACACTAGCTGGTGTGAAAAGTATTTTCTTTGCTACATTCCCTCAAACACTCAAGGGGGTCCCCATTCTACCCCAGCCCTCTCAAGGTCTGGGACATCACTCCCCTTCTCTTCCACTCTCCCTGCATCTATATCCCATCTACTCCCTTTCGCATGTCTGCAGGATCTCCCCTCTATCACCATGCCACCACCCTATTTGGGGCCATGTATCAGAAGCTAAGCAGGGTCGGGCCTGGTTAGTACTTGGATGGGAGACTGCCTGGGAACACCAGACACTGCAGGCTTGGG
This sequence comes from Pedetes capensis, assembly GCA_007922755.1. NCBI lineage: Eukaryota > Metazoa > Chordata > Mammalia > Rodentia > Pedetidae > Pedetes > Pedetes capensis. Next base: position 19,061 of record VMDO01009319.1, on the reverse strand, counting down.
AGACAGATCCAGCAACCCACTCCCAAAAATCAATCCACCATTGAAAACCCTATGAACAGCAGAGAAGCCCTGATAATAGTGTTTCTCCTGTTGTATGTAGGGTCACTATGAGTTGAATACCAACTCAACAGCACCTAACAACAATAATATTTGTTAGTCAGATTTTCATTACTATAATGAAATGCCTGACACAGGCTACTCATGAAAAACAAGAGGTTTATTTAGCTTAAGGTTCAAAGGCCTGGCCCTGGTGTTGGCTCCACTCTGGACCACATCACATCATGGCGAATAGCCACAGTGGGAGCATGATCAGGAGCAAACACGCACAGAGAGCCAGAGCATGGGCAGGGCCAGGCTGGCCCCTTCATATCAGTCCCACGGGAGCCTGAGGAGTTGCCAGAGAATGACCTCGTGCCCTGTTACCTAAGGATGGTCAGCAGGCCCCACCTTCCAAAGGTTCCGCCTGGGGGACCCACCCTGTAGACCCTTGCAGACCTACGCCATATTCAAACGATACCAGCCCACCATTATTTCCTGTATGGATTACCACAATGGCTTCCTAAATATCTTTTGTGCCTTCAATATCCTCTACCCTCCAACCAATGTGATTTTCCTAGAACAGAAATCTGGAAATCCTTGAGCAAGGCTCAGTGACCAATCTCTGAGGGGCTGGCCAGCATCACCTTTCACCTAGGCGTCCACCTGTCCCATTTGAGGCTCTGGCACACTGAACAGCTTTCCCACTCAGCTGAAGACCCTCTCACCTCAGGACCTTCACACAGGCTGCCCTTCCTACCTGTCTTCTCATGGCTCCCTCGCCCCTCTGAGACAGCCCTGGTGTCTGGCCTGCCTGGCTCCCTGCCCCCACTACTCCAGCCCTGTGCTTCCTATGTCCCATTATCACAGTTCTCTAAGTGTGACCCCTGGTCCAGCAGCAGCAGTGCTTGGGAACGGATTAGAAAGCCATGTTCTCCGGCCCCTCCTCCACCCCATGGAGCAACCTTCTGTGTTTTAACTCGCCCTCCCCATGAGTCTGATGCTGGTATGGTCTGAGAGCCCTGTGGCACTGTGTGTGTTTTTCCTTTGTGGGGCTCATTAGCCCAGGATCGAAACCCCACACCCCCACTAGTGGTGAGTGGGACGGACACACAGCCACTCCGGGAGTCCTTCAGGGAGGCAACTCAACTTTGTTCTCATGCACTATGCTTTTAAGCATTTTGCTCAGCCAATCAGAATCCATGGCATTTGGGGTTAGCCAATCAGATGTCTATGACTCAGCAAGAAATTTGAGGAGGCAATAAGAAATTCAAGGAGGGATATGCCCCGGCTGCATCTGGCCGGTGCCATCTTGCCTCGACCTCGTGGACTCAAGCCAGTGTGCCCCAGCGAGTCATAATAAGAGTCCCAGGTGTGCCTCAGGGCTGAAGGTGGGCTAGATACACCTCGACCCAGGCAGGCTCAAGACCACATTTCCTCCTTTCCTCTCTTGGCCCCATATCGCCTTCCAATTCCATCCCTACAGTCCTTCCTCTCTGTGTGACAGCTTTGGGAGGGTTAAAACGACCACAGCATCTCTGCCCACTGTTCAGTGGCCGGTGCTTGGCAGATTCTTGGTAAATGGGTGTGGAAGGAAGGAAAGAAGAAAAGGAGGGAGGGAGGGAAGCAAAAGAGGGAGGAAGAGAGGAAGGTGAAATCCTGGGAAGATAAGATTTCAATGGATCCAGTAACAGATGAGGAAACCGGGCTCAGGGAGGTTGGGGGTTTGGCCTGTAAGGAGAGGAACAGAGGCAGGAACTTGGGTCCTCAGATGCACTGACCACTATGCTCACTGCCTGAATGCCTCTCTCAGCAGCTAGAGGCAGAACTGAAAGAAAGCAAGCAAAGAAAGCTGTACATGTACAGTGCATGAGAGAAGCCTCTGGTAAGCCTGGCTCAAGCAGAGAGAAGGCATTCTAGACCTTTCCATGTGTCAATACCCCCTAGTCCTGGGAATCAAGGGCGGAAGGAGCCTGAAAACCTAATTAGCCTTTGGGTATTTTCTGTGAGGATCTCCCGGTGCCTGTCCCCCAAAGGCCAATTCCCAACTCCAGGCCCCTTCACTATCCCAGGCCACAGCTGACTGGCCCAAGGGCAGGCCATTGATCCGAGGATAGCCAGTCTCCAGGCTGGTCGATAACTTCTGACTGTATCACCTGCTGGACGCAATGAGCTGAGCCAGTTCAATTCTTCTCTCAGAGACAAACTAAGAGATTGGGCCCAACAGCTGTGGGACGGATCATGAGCTTGTGTGGACGGCGGGGAGATCCTGAGAGGCCATGTGTAAGCTGATGAGGGAGCCTGGCACAAGGACAGCCAGAGCAGGGTGGGGACAGACGCAAAGGGAGATGGAGACAGGTTTAGGAACCATCGCCTTTATTCCTGGGAGACCCATTCTGTATGCAGTCCTGGGATGCTCCTGGCCAACGTGACTTTACTTAAGCTGAATGAGTTGATTCCTATTTGAATTGTTCAAAAAATAAGGCAAAGGGAAGAGCTAAGGTCGAAGGCCATATTCTGTTTGTAGGAACTGAGGATCACAGCCATCAAGGCCTTGTCTGGGCCGCCCAGTGATACCCCAGGGTCCCAATCATGGCCTTCTCCAGGATGGCCTTTGTAGTATAGAGCTCAACAGGGCAGCCCTCCCACGTTTTTAGTGAAATACAGACTGTTCTGTTTCTAAATACAGCCCATAATATGACCTGAAAACCTCTCACATCTCATTACTATTGCAAGGCTACAAGAAGCCTCGTCTCTAAGAAAGTACAAAGATCTGATTTTGCAAATGTGAGGTGCTGAGGGCCACAGCCCATTTGTATTTGGCCTTACCTGGAGCAATGCTAATAGCAGGAGCCTAGCTGGGGGCTGGGGGCTGGGATTTAGCTCAGTTGGTAGAGCACTGCACTTCAGTCTCTGAGGTCCCGAGTTCAATTCCCAGCACCACAAAAATGGGAGAAGGGCCTGGCAGTCCATTCCCAAGGCAATCCTGAAACAGTCAGCCATTGAAAACCCTATGAAAGTCGCTATGAGTCGGATACCGACTCGACGGCACCTAACAACAACAACAAGCTGGGGGCCGTAGCAAGCAAGAGCAATTGCTAAGGAACACCTATACCCGCCGACTCCCAAAGCAATTCTGTTTTAGCTTTCCTGTCTTGCCAGAAGAGGTGGTATGTACCAATGTTTGCTATGCTTTGGACATGAAGTGTTTCCCCAAAAGGCTCGTGTGTTGGTGACGCGGTTGGGAAGTGATTGACTCATGAGGGCTCTGACCTAATCTATGGAGTAACCCAGTGATGGATTCATAATTTGATGGCATTATTGAGAGAGGGTGGAAGCTAGGAGATGGGACGTAGTTGGAGGAAATATGTCACTAGGGGCATGCCCTTAAAGAGTATACTTGTCCCCAGTCCCTCCTCTATCGCTGCTTCCTACAACCAGGAAGTGAGAGGCTCTTTTCTTCTGCAGACTGGTGTGTGCTTCTTCCTCTCTGTGTGACAGCTTTGGGGGGGTTAGAAGGACCACAGCATCTCCACCAGCTGTACAGCAGCTGGCTCTTGGTAGATTCTTGGTAAACGGGGTGTGGAAGGAAGGAAAGAAGAAAAGGAAGAAAAGAGGGGAAATGAGGGAGGGAGGGAAGCAAAGGAGGGAAGAAGGGAGGGAGAGGCAATCCTGGGAAGACATGATTTCAATGTATCAAGTTACAGGTGAGAAAACTGGGCTCAGGGAAGTGGGAGGACTTGGCTTGTAAGGAAAGGAGCCCAGGAACATGCAGAGCCAAGGGATCATGGCACCTTATTTCACCATGGACTGAAACTTCTGCTACTGAGAGCCAAAATAAGCCCTTCCTCCCTTAAGTTGTTTTCCTCAGGCATTTTGTCACAGCAACAAGCAGCTAACTCATACAGTGTTGATTCCACTTGGGTTTCTGGTTCAAATAGAAGACAGGGAATTCATAATAGCCAAGCATACATGTACATTTCCATGTCCATATTCTAATACCTTTGGTTTATCTCTTATTAATAACAATGGGTAATATTTATTATATGCTTACTCTGTGCAAGGAGCCTGCAGCCATAGCCCTGTGGCATCTGATCCCATCAGATCTCAGAAGCTAAGCAGGGTCAGGGGCCTGGTTCGTACTTGGATGGGAGACCGCCTGGGAACACCAGGTGCTGTAGGCTTGGGAGACGGACCCGGCAACTCATTCCCAAAAATCAATCTGCCATTGAAAACCCTATGAACAGCAGAGAAGCACTGACAATAGTGTTTCCCCTGATGTATGTAGGGTCGCTATAAGTTGGATACCTACTCAACGGCACCTAACAACAACAACAATGTGCAAGGAACGTTTAATTAACAATCATATTTAGTCTTTACAGTAACCCTATGAGACAAGCATATCATTATAAAAAAATAATAGGGATTATATGAAGAACTTCCTGAAACTTCCTGAAAACTCATGACTGGGAAGTAGCAATTCCAGGTGCCCACATCAGAGGTCTAGTCTGTCCCACTCTCTTGCCCCGAGGGCCCCAGAGAGGGTTAGCTAAGGAAATAGATGATCGCTTGTTTGTTTGAGGTACAGACAGGAAAGATAATTCAGGAATTTGTAATTGCTCATCCCTGCTGGGGGATATTAGCTAGACATTAACCATAATGGGAATCGTGACACTCGTTTCCCGCTGAATTATTACCCAGCCACAATGGTGCACACCAGCTGGCCAGCTTGGTCTAGAAAATGCTGGAAGAAGATGGTGCTCACTGTTCCTAGTTGCTCCCTACTGCTGATGGCTCAACCAGGGAAGCAGAGCCCCCACCCTACCTTGTTAGCTGGCAGCATCCCTGGCTCCAGTCTTGCATCTGGAAGGGCATTTGTGACCCTGGGACATTTTGGGAGATGTTGCTGGGCCCTTCAGATGCCTTCTGGGACCACGGAATTGCTAGGGGAGGGCAGGACCTGGCTTGGCAAGCCTTGATGGAACACTAACTTAGGGGACTGCCCTGGATGGGGTCACAGGAGAAGTAGCTGAGCTCCAGGAGCCTCCCTGGTCCCTGCTCTTGCTGCCCTTAGGGAGACCCAGGACACATCCAAGGACCCTGGCCACGCCCCCAGTGGGGAAGTGACCAGATTCCTAGGAGGACCAGAGTGGTGTTGGGTGATGGGGGTCCTGGGGTTGCTGCTCCTCACTGCCCCTCTCCCTGCCTCAGCTTCCTCACCTGCTCTGCGCCCCCCTCTGTTGGCTCCCTGGCTCCTGCCCCATGCATTGCATCGCCTTGTCCTCCTCCCTGGTGGCCCCTCCCATCCTGCCATTTCCCCCAGGACTTCCCCAGCCTTGCTGCTTACCCCTTAGGTGGCACAGAGGGCACCAGTAAGCCTGCCTGTGTCTTTGTCCTTCCTGCTGCTAAAACATCTGCCTGCGATTGACTGCAGAGCTTGGGGACCCGCTAATCCCTTCCGCAAGGCAGCCCCCCGGGGGCACGGCCACTTGCATGGACCTAGACAGTGGTGTTTAGCTGCCCACCTGGCCTCTGTTCCCCACTCCTCTAAAAGAACAGAGTACCCCCAGTTCCTCCCCAACAGTCTTAGTGTTGAAATCGCAGCCCCAACGCAAGCCTGAGGGGCTCCCCAGCACCTGCAAGCAGGGTCCTCTAGCCACAAAGTGCTGGGAGCCCAGAGCTCAGTCCAAGCAAGGGGCACAGGCTAGGCCCTCTCCTGCAGGGTGAAAGCTTGGGCCCTCGCGGAGGTGGGACTGCCCCAAGCCCAGCTCTGCTTCAGTCCAGGGCTCGGGCTCAGCCAGGACGCTGGGCTAGTGGCCCTCTGAAAGAACCTGCTCATGAACACAGGATGAGGGGCCTTGGACAAGAGTGAATGAGTGGGGAAGACGGGCGTCCTACACACTGTATTCTATAAAACTTGGCCAGCGTGGCCAGGGGGGTGGCCACACCCTAGCCCAGCCCTGGTGCCCACCACCCCTCTCTTTCCTCTTATCCCTCTTTCATGACATTGTCTTACTTTGTTTTTCTTCCCAGACAGTGTAACGTCTATAAGGTCAGGACTATCTTCCTGGTTAATCTGAATTACCCAGCATTCTGCAGTGGTGTGGTTAGTACTCAATACATTTTTGAGTGTGTGTGAAAAAAGAGTATGGATAAATGCAGGAGTGAATGAGGTTCTCTGGGGCTCCTCTGACTTGCCTATGTTTAGATTCTAGTTATAGAGAACCTGTCTATGTTTCTCCTTTACCTTTACCAAAACCAACTTTGAGGATTCTAAAAAGGCATTCAATGATTCACCCATAAAGCTTTTATTTAGCACCTACTATGTACTTCTTGTATTTAGGCGTTTACTAGCCCAGCACGGTGGTTGTTGTTGTTAGGTGCCGGCGAGTCGGTATCTGACTCATAGCGAGCCTGTATACAACAGGTGAAACACTATTGTCAGTGCTTCTCTGCTATTCATAGGGTTTTCAATGGCAGATTGATTTTTTGGGGAGGGGGTTGCCAGGTCCTTCTCCCAAGCCTACAGTATCTGGTGTTCCCTGGCGGTCTCCCATCCAAGTACGAACCAGGTCTGACCCTGCTTAGCTTCTGCAATCTGACGGGATCGGATGCCACAGGGCTACAGCTGCAGGCCAGCACAGTGGTATGCACCTGTAATCCCAGCAACTCGGGAGGCAGAGGCAGGAGAATCACCAGTTCAAGGCTACAGGAGTTTACCAACCCTGTTGGAACTTTGTATCTAGAAACAGGCTTAGACTATCAGTGTTCTCAAAATTAATTCCTAGAATCATGTAAGAAGGAAAAGGAAAAGAGACAGTCCTTTTAACTTAGTGCCTTCCTAGGATTTTTTTTTTCTCAAATGAAATATTCGAGAATGACAAGATGTCAATCGATTCCTAAGTTTTCCAACATCTCTACAAAAATCCAAACCCCAGACCACATCTTCCTGTCTGTCCAAACAGGTAATTATACTTTGTGTATTAAAGTCTTATAGCTTTGACCTATCCAGTGCACAAAAAACAGTTTAACCTTTAAACCAAGTCATGTACACCATTTTACTCCTGGAAAGATGAATTTATGTTATTCCGTCAAATCAGTATCAACCTGACCTTTAAACACATCAGTGTTTCTTGGAAAAATATTATGGCTGGGATGCCTACTGTGGTAAACAATATTAGCTGCTCCTACCCAGGGCCGAGCCACGCTGGGCTGCAGCTGATCAAAATAAGGGGTTGGAAGTCAGCAGGGACGAAGCTCTTCTGCCAAAGTCTACCGGATGGGAAGAACAATGTAAACGGACCGGAGTTGGCAGATATTTTCCTCCATGACTGTTGCAGAGATAACAGCAAAGGTGAAATATTTCCTACCACCTACCATTCCAAATTATTTCAAATTCTGAAGGGACCCTATTTATTTCATTGGGAGCTAGCAATTTACTTAGCTGAAGATCATTATATTTATGCGCCTGTGAAATCCGCACAATAATTACGCATTTGAGCTGTCTCCGATGGGCCCTATGTAGTCTCATTAGTCATATACTTGCAAGGATATTATCACATTTTTTTGTAGCAACCTTCCTGAAGTATACCTAAAGCGCCCAACTGGATGTGAACTTTGGTTCTCATGGTTTTCGTACATATTAGATTTATCAAACAGCAGGATGGCCTGCATTCACATGCAAATGCTTATGGAACGCTGGGAAATTGTCTTAATTTCTCTCTTTTCCTCATCACTTCAGAGCGGCAGCCCTGGCAGATATTGTATTGGGCAGCAGGGAGAACAAACCTAGCTGAGCTCTGAAATTACTTTAGGAGCTTACCAAAAAGTTCCATAATGGGAAATATTTATTTGGCAATACGTTTCCTTCCAAGCCGTAAAGTCATCAAAGGATACGTAGGAGGCATTTGTAATTTCCAGTGTTCTCAAGCAGGCAGCTTGCTGGATTCTGGACAGTCTTTGGGAGGCTGATCGGTTTATCTGACAGGTCTGTTTTTGTCATTTTAATGTCAGAGATGACAAAAGGGAACAGGCTGGTAGTTTTGCTCATTTCTGCCTTCCCCATATTTATTTCAGAAGAGCCTACTGTTATTATAAACATGGTGATTCTCAGAACATCTGTAACCTGGACAACAAATAAGAACCATTCTCCCTCCTGAGCAATGATTCCAAGAGACCATGGGGATTATCCGTGTGCCAAAGAACGGTAGAGAACCTTTGTGCTCAGGATGAGGAGTTTTATATCATACTTATCATGGTTTGTCAGGACACATTATTTTGTGAGGTCATTGGGTTTACATGTGACTCCCTACTTATATGGTAAACCCAGTGAGCATATGGACCATATCTACTCATGTCCACCTTCAACTTCCCAGCATCTAGTATGTTGTTGTTGTTGTTAGGTGCCTTCAAGTCATGTCTGATTCACAGTGACCCCCATAGGGTTTTCAATGGTAGATTGTTTTGGGATTGCCTTGGGAGTGGGTTGCCACATCCTTCTCCCATTTTTGTGGTGCTGGGAATTGAACTCGGGACCTCAGAGACTGCAGCACAGTGCTCTACCAACTGAGCTAGATCCCAGCCCTGCATCTAGTATAGTGCTGGGCATATAGTATAGTGCTGGGCATATAGTATGTGCTCCATAAATATTTGGACTGGGATTTAGGTCAGTTGATAGAGCACTGCACTGCAGTCTCTGAGGTCCCAAGTTCAATTCCCAGCACCACAAAAATGGGAGAAGGACCTGGCAATCCACTCCCAAGGCAATCCCGAAACAGTCAGCCATTGAAAACCCTATGAGGGTCACTATGAGTCGGATACCTACTTGGCAGCACCTAAGAACAACAACAACAACCATAAATATTTACTGGATAGGTCAAACAGCTGCAATAATTATCTGAACCAGCTCTGTGTCTCTTGCCCATAACTCCATCTCATACATGCCCTGTCTGAGGCTAAGTCACAGGCCTTTCCCATATAAAGTGGAAGCCGGAGTGAGAAATCAAATCTCCAGACCCATCAGGTGCCATCACATCCCTGTACTCATGAAATAATGACTTAGTGAGGACATACTAGGTGCTAGGAACTGTGCCAGACATAGGAGCAGACATGACAAACACTTCACCCAGATGAACCCTCACTGGGCTTGTAGGCTCACAGGAAAACGCTGGACAAGAAGAGCTTAGTGTTGTGAGCCCCAAGGAACTCATGAGAAAGGAGATTCCAGAACAGGAAAAATAAAGCAGAAAGAAGTAAATCCTTCACAATAAAAAGGGAAGAGCATGTGGCTCCTATCAGTATTGTTGTATGCCTTGGGAGGGGATTGTGTGTGTCCAGACGGTCTATATTGCTATGGGACGATGTGTTATGGTTTGGACAGGAAGTGTCCCCCCAAAAGGCTCCTGTGTTAAAGGCTTGGTTGCCAGCTTATTGTCTTTGAGGAGGTGATTGCATCATGAGGGCTGTGACCTCATTAATGCGGTGAGCCACTGATGAATTCATAATTCGATGACATTATTGGGAAGTGGTAGAACATAGGAGGTGGGGCCCACTTGGAGGAAGGAGGCCACTGGGGACATGCCCTGGAAGTGTTTATCTCATCCCCTCTCTGCCTCCTGTCTACCAGGAGGGAGCCATGTTGCCGTGTCATGCACTCCCTGCCACAATGTTCTGCCTCTGCCCACCTGGGAGCAGATATAATGGAATCAGGCAACCATGGGGTGAAAGCTCAGAAAACATAAGCCCAAGCAAATCTTCCCTCCTTCCAAGTCACTTATGTCAGACCGTCTGTCATGGCAAAGCAAAGTGACTAAGGCGTGGTGCTCTCATCAAAATGATACATTTGGCAGAACTCACCGAACCATGAACCTAAAAATGGTGAATTTTACAAATGATAAATAATACCTTTAAAGACTGACTTTATAAACTAAACAAACACAACCAATGCTGATTGTGCTCACTGTAGTATGGACTGGGGATGTGCAATGGGCACAGTGGAGAAGTTTGTCCCTCCTCCATGAACACTGGGGCCTTAGCTGCAATGACTACCAGGCTGAACGGGGGAGTCCATGGGGACCCAGTCCATGTTTGAACTGGGGTGACTGAAAGGTAAGGAAGCCACATGGAGCACCTCCATTTCTCCATTCAGCCAATCCTTGTCGAGGGTCAGCCCAGGGCCAGGTGCTGTTGTGGACCCTGAGGATTCAACAAATAGCCCTTCCCTGTTGGTGTTCCAAAGAGGGAAGACAGATGACAAACAGTAAACATTATTAATTGGTAAGTGAATGGAATGTTAGAGGCACTACAGGTATGGAATACAAATTTTAAGCAAAGAAGATGGAGAGATGAGGAAGGAAAATTCTCCATGAATGTGACTTCCTGGAGTTGAGCCAGTAGTGGTCTGGATGCTTAGCTTTGCCAATCTGATGATGCAAAAATGGTTGTAATTGTATTTTCCTGGTTACCAGGGAGCTGGGCATCTCTTCAGATATGTAACAAAGACTGCTAACTGGGCAGCCAACATGGATGGCTCTTTTTTCTCTGGCACAGGTTGACTACATTTCCCAGAAAGCAAAAGGTTATTGAAAAGACAAGAAAAAGAAAGAAAGAAAAGAAAAGAAAAGACGAAATCACACGTCAAAAGAGACTCTGAAACTTGCCCTTCAGTGTTGAACACATAAAGTAAAAGGAAGACATGATGAAGTTAAGGAACAAAGCAGATTTCAAAGGGCAGCTTGAGAAGACAAATATTATAATGACATGTGCAAAGAAGTAAAGATAGAAATCCAAGGGAAGAACATACTGTTTTTCTCAACCTTAAGGAATTAAAGAAAAAATTCAATCCTTGAGTGGCCACAGTGAAGGATTCTATGGGAAAATATTAAATGATGCAGAAAACATCAAAACAAAATGGAAGGAATACACAGAGTCATTATATCAAAAAGAATTGGTGGATGACCAATCATTTCAAGAAATTGTAGATGATAAGGAACCAATGGTACTGAAGAAAGAAGTGGAAGCTGCCTTGAAGGAATTGGCAAAACACAAGTCTGCAGGAACTGATGAAATACCAGTAAAGATATTTCAACAAATAGATACAGCATTGAAGGTGCTAACTTGTTTATGCTAAGAGATTTAGAAAACAGCTACCTGGCCAACTGACTGGAAGAGATCCATATTTGTACCAATTCCCAAGAATGGGGATCCAATCAAATGTGGAAATTATCAAACATTATCAGTAATATCACATACAAGCAAAATTTTGATAAAGCTCATTCAAAAGTGACTGCAGCAGTTTACAGACAGGGAAGTGCCAGAAAAATCAAGCTAGATTCAGATGAGGGCATGGAACCAGGGACATCGTTGCTGATGTCAGATGAATATTAGCTGAGAGTAGAGAATACCAAAAGATGTTTGTTTTATTGACTATGCAAGGCATTTGACTATATGGATCATAACAAACTATGGATAATATTATGAAGAATGGGAACATCAGAGCATTTCATTATACTTGTAAGGAATCTGTACCTGGACCAGAGGGCAGTCATTTGAACAGAACAAGGAAACATTACCTGGTTTAAGTCAAGAAAGGTGTGCGTCAGGGCTGTATCCTTTCACCATACCTCTTCAATCTCTATGATGAGCAAGTAATCCAAGAAGCTGGGCTTTATTCAGAAGAACTCGGCATCAGGATTAGAGGAAGACTCATTAACAACCTGCATTATGCAGATGACACAACTTTGCTTGCTGGAAGTGAAGAGGATTTGAAACATTTACTGATGAAGATCTAAGAACACATCCTTCAGTGTGGATTGCAAAATCCTTACAACTGGGTCAGTAAGCAACTTCATGATAAATGGAGAAAACATTGAGGTTTTCCAAGATATTGGTTTATTTGGTTCTACAATCAACACCCATGGAAACAGCAGTCAAGAGATCCAAAGATGCACTGCAGTGGGAAAAGTTATTGCAAAAGACCTCTTTAAAGTGTGTGCCTGGCAGACAGTCAGGAAATGTTTTGTTCTGTTGTACACAGGGTCACTATGAATCAGACCTGACTTGATGGCACATAAGAACAACAACAACCCCTGTACTGAGCTGTGACCTTGGATGGAGTCCCAACCAATGGATGTGAGCAGAAGTCCTGTGCCATTTCCAGGTCCAGCCTACCAAAATCTCCCACTCTCTTTTCTTCTTTCAGCTGCCCAGTTCCTAGGGCAGCTTAGGAAGAGCCATATTAGAGATGGCAGGGCCTCCAGCAGCATGGGACACTATTGGCTCTGAGTAGCAGAACCTTGCCCCGCCCCTCACCTGCCTGAATCATTTGCCCTGGTTGTACATGCAAGAAATAGCCTTCTGTTATGGGGTCTATACATTGTAGCAGCAAGCCTCTAACTAATACACTGTGCTTATTGTCATTTGGTTTCTCTCCTCTAAGAGTTGCCTGTGCAGACCACCCTTAGCCACCACACTTAGCCTGAACTTTTTATTCTCTTTTATTTATCTATTAGGATCCTTCATGTCCTTGTTATTCAAGGTGTGGTCTGTGAACTAGGAGCATTAACTGCACCTGAGACTGTTCAAAATGCAGACTCTTGGGACCCACATCAACCTGCCAAATCCAAACCTGCATTTTGAAGGACCCCCTGTGATTCCTACACACATTAAAGTGGAAGGTGCCCTGCTTCCAGTGTTCTGAGGTAACGCTTGCTCTTCTGGATGCAGCAAATTCGTTTTCTGCCTCTCTGTAGCTACATTTCATTTGGGGGCTCTGTCTTTTCTTTTTTTTCTTTTTTTCGTGGTACTGGGGGCTGAATTCAGGGCCTTTGCACATCCTAGGCAAGTGCTCCACTGCTGAGCTGCAGCTCCAGCCCCATTTTTATTTACAATTTCATGACACAGTCTCACTAAACTGCACAGGCTGCCTCTGGCCTTGAACCCAATATCCTCTTGCCTCGGTCTCCCAAGTCACTGGGGTTACAGGTGTGCTCCATGACATCTGGCTTGGGGCTCTGTCTTCTGATGTTCATATTTTAAAACTTCTAACATTGTAGTATTTACCATCTTTTTACTCTACATTTCATCTGTCTTCCTTGTTACTTAAAAAATTCTTCTCTTTCTATAATCACATAGATATTAATATATTTTCTTCTAAAGGTTTTAGTTCTTTCTTTTCACAAGTTATTCTTCCATCTGGAATTTATGCTTCTCTATAGTGCACTGTGGGCTGGGATTTAGCTCAGTTGGTAGAGCACTGCGCTGCAGTCTCTGAGGTCCTGAGTTTAATTCCCAGCACCGCAAAAATGGGAGAAGGGCCTGGCAATCCACTCCCAAGGCAATCCCGAAACAGTCAGCCATTGAAAAACTCTATGAGGGTGGCTATGAGTCAGATACGGACTCGATGGCACCTAACAACAACAACATACTGCACTGTGCTGGGATGGTGTTGGTAGAGTGCTGCTCTGCATTCTCTGATGCCCTGGGTTCAATCCCCAGGACTGCCAAAATGGGAGGAACTGTCAGCCCACTCCCGAAATAATCTCAAAAGAATCAGCCACTGAAAACCCTATGAATAACAGAGCAGCACTGCCATAGTGCTGGGCATGGCACAGTGTCAAGGGGTGTTTTGTTCTGTTGTGCATAGCGTCCCTTTGAGTCAGACTCGACTCATTGATACCTAACAACAACACAAACATGGTGCACCGTCATCCTCTCATTTCATTTTTTTTTGTATAGATAATCACTTATCCTATGGCCATTCATTAAATTATCCATCCGTTCTCTTCTGATTTGTAATGCAACCCCAGTCATACAGTATATCAAGTTTCCACACATGTGTGGTTCATGTCACCAGGCTCCCTCTTTGAATTTTTCAGTTGTATAACTTGCTTCTCTGCCACCAGCACCTTTTAGTCACATGCTGTGAATGTTCTCCCCCATCACTAAGTTCCCCTGAGGTGTAAATGTTAATGGCTGTCTAGTATTCTGTCACACTTTACTTTGTTAGACAGTTATGTTGTTTTCAATTTTACTCGATTGTAAATAATGCTGAGGTTAATATCTTTCACACAGTCTTTGCACACAAGCACATTGATTTCCTTAAGATAGATTCTTTGAGTGAAATTACCAAGTAGGCATATTTTAAAGCGTCTGATGGATACCGCCAAATTGCCTTCTAGAAAAATCGTACCAATTTATATTCCCACCTGTTTCCTGCCACTTTCCTCAACATTTTAATGCCTCAGCACTTAAATCCCTGCCAATTTCATCAGCAAAAATAAATAAATAAATAAAGGCATACAACTGCTATAATTCATGTGTCTTTGATTATCACTGAAGGCAAATGTGTTTTCCTATCTATGGCCTTTTGTATTGACTTATTTTAATGTGTATATGAGACTATCCTGTCCTAAATCCACCATTTTTTGGGCAGATATGTGTGTCTTTTTATTGTTGGATAAAGCTCCTTGTATATGAAAATTGTAGTTCTTGCCTGTGTTTACTACCAATAATTTATGTTTATACGTATTTGCAATTTGCACTCTATGTTCTACTTTTGTCAACAGTGTTTTTCCCCACTCGGAAGCTTTAAATGTTGGTGGGGTGGAACGGAGCAAGGTTTTTCTTTAGTACCGTATGGAAAGAAAAAACAAACGAGTCCTACCCTAAAATCGTCCCTCTGTGTTTTCTTTCTGTTCTTTTGCACTTGGTTTATCACGGTTTTTACTGTTTAATGCACTTTTTAGTTACACTCAGCTCCCAGGTGGCAACTTAGGTCCTCAATTTCCCTGGCCAGGTAAACTGCCCCCACGATGCTCAACAGCCCCGAGTACCTTTCAGCCTAGCCCTTAGCGAGACGGCAACGTCTTCTGGGTGTGCGATTCTTCTGGGTGTGCGATTCTTCTGGGTGTGCGATTCTTCTGGGTGTGCGATTCTTCGAGCACTGTGTGTCCTGCTCTAGCGCGCGAGCCCCATAGAGGCAGACGCTCTGCCTCTTTTCGGCTATCCAGATGACTCTCTTGTCGGCACCTGAGGATTTCTATTTCCTTCCGCCAGCCCCTGTTTGTATTTATTTGGCTCAGCTAGGATGCATATGGATGCGATGTATACACACATAAATGAATGTAGCTTTGGAGCTGTACAGTGAGTTCCCACCCAGGCTTTTGTGAGTTTGTCGCCTTGCCAGGGTCGATCGTGACTCACGGGCCAGGTTCTCTTCTCACCTGCAGTCGCTCTCTGGGTAATCCTCCTAGGCTTAAAGCAGGCAAACATATCTAAGAGCAACTGAGTTTACCATACTCCTAGTAATTATAACTTGCATCTTTGATTTGTTTATGGCATTGGCTAAAACTTCTAGAACATATAAGTCATTTATAATCAGAAAAACTATATAAAACCAAAATAAGATGACTGCATTTCATTTAGATTGTAATTTTTTTCTTTTTCACTTTTTTCTTTTTCTTTTTCTTTCTTTTCCTTTCCTTTTCTTTTCTTTTCTTTTTTTTTGTGGCGGTACTGGGGGTTGAACTCCCTCGTGCTTGCATGTTTTGCAAGAGCTGTACCACTCAGCTGCACCCCCCAGCCCATTTTTTCCTTTTTTTTTTTTTTTTTTTTTTACTTTTTGAGATAGGGTCTTGCTAAATTATGCAGATTGTCTCTGGTCTTGAACTTGCAATCTTCCTCCCTCTGCCTCCGGAGTCGCTGGGATTATAGGCATGCACCACTGTGCCCAGCTGCTTTTTTTTATTTTTGTTTTTGTTTTTGTTTTTTCATTTAAAAACTCAAAAAGATATCTGGAAGTTCTCCCAATGTGCACACAAAGATAATGTTCCTCAGAGACCTCCTGTCAATGCTAAAAGCAGCTGCTGTGTGCCCCCTCAGAAGCACCAGAGCAGTGAATCCAGTATTCTTGCTGGAAGCAAGGCTCATGTCCCCTCCAGCCAGGAGCTTGACTGGGAAGCGGTAGATACTGTGTACAGATGCACCTTTTGGCTGTCAGAAAAGTTACAACTAGTCCCAACTCTGTCCCTTGGTTGGCACCCTCTCCTGGACAAATTACCATCCCTCTGTGAGTGGGTCTCATTTCCCCACATTGCACTGAAAGTGACTGCTTCCCCCAGTCTCTGGGCAGCAATAGCCCTTGGAGCAATGTGGATCCTACTCGCCTCCCCAACCTTTGACTCCAAGATAATCATGGCGGTAGTCTATGCGAGCCAAGCAATGACCTAAATAAACATCTACTCACACCAGGCTGTGTAGAGAACATAACTCATTAATGCACATCATTCTATTTATTGGAAAGTGATGAATCCACCTATTATTATTTCTCAGAATTTATATTAGACTCATGCACATGCACATATTATCACACTATGTCTCAACCTTATCTCTTGCCAGCTGCTTGCTTTTATGTTTAGTCTAACAGAAATTGAGGTGTTGTGAACATTTCCTTATAGTGAGGGACTGTCGTGTAAATAGGATGCTGTGCATTAATGGGTTAAAGGGATAAACTTTGGAGGATATCTCATATCGGCTGAAGTGAGCCTGCACAGATCAGAGAGAAGAAATCCTAAGACATGGTAAGCCCACCGTGAGAGCAGAATGCCCAAGGCACGCAATGCCTGGGAGGAAAAAAGCAAAACCAGCACTCCCAAAAGAGGCAAAGACAGACCTGGAACACTTTGAGGAAGTGCAAGCGCCACCGGCCCAGGATCCTCCCCACCAGTCTCAACACCCCACGCCAAGGCTGACATTCACTTGGGCCACCGTGAAGGTCTCTGTTCTCCATCACCATGATGTCTGCTCATGGAGGACAGGGACCATGCAGGAGAATTTTTAGATGGTCAGATGGTGACATAATGTTTACTGTTTTCAAATCATATTTTTTTGCTAATTGTAAAAGTAATTAATGCTAATATTAGAATATTTAGAAGTTACAAAAAGGTATGACAGGGAATTGGTGGGAAATCAAGCTGGATTCAGAAGAGGGCATGGCCAGGGATATCATTGCTGATATCAGATGGATGGACTGGGATTTAGCTCAGTTGGTAGAGCTCTGCGCTGCAGTCTCTGAGGTCCTGAGTTTGATTCCCAGCACAGCAAAAATGGGAGAAGGGCCTGGCAATCCACTCCCACGGTGATCCGGAAATAGCCATTGAAAACCCTATGAGGGTCACTATGAGTCAGATACCGACTTGACAGCACCGAACAACAACAACAAATCAGATGGATATTGTCCAAAAGCAGAAAATAACCAGAAAGATGTCTATGCTTTATTGACTGTGCAAAGGCTTTTGACTGTGTGAATCATAACAAATTATGGATAACATTGTGAAGGATGGGAATACCAGAGCATTTAATTGTGTTCAAGAAGAATCTGTACATGGACCAGGAGACAATTGTCAGAAGAGAACAAAGAAATACTGCCTGGTTTGAAGTTGAGAAAGGTGTGTATCAGGACTGTATCTTTTCACTGTACCTCTTCAATCTCTATGCTGAACAAATAATTGGAGAAGCTGAACTTTATGAAGAAGAATAAGGCATCAGGATGAGAAGAAGACTCATTAACAACCTGTGTTATGCAGATGACACAACTTTGCTTGTTGAAAGTGGATTCGAAACATTTACTGATGAAGATCTAAGAACACATCATTCAGTGTGGATTGCAAAATCCTTACAACTGAGTCAGTAAGCAACTGCATGATAAGTGGAGAAAACATTGAGCTTATCCAAGATTTTGCTTTACTTGGCTCTACAATAGACACCTATGGAAGCAGCAGTCAAGAAATGAAACGATGCATTACATTGGGAAAAGCTGTTGCAAAAGACCTCTTTAAAGTGTTGAAAAGTAAAGATGTCACACTGAAGATGAAGGTGTCCCTGACTTATGCCATGATATTTTTGGTTGCATCATATGCTTATGAAAGCTGAACAATGAATAACAGAGACAATAGAAGAATTGATGCTTGTGAATTATGATGCTGGAGCTGAATATTGAATATACCATGGACTGTCAACAAACAGATCTACCCTAGAAGAAGTGCAACCAGCGTTGGAAGCAAGAATGGCTAGACTGCATCTTACATATTTTGGACATGTAGTCAGGAGGGATCGATCCCTGGAAAAGGACATTATGTTTGGGAGAGTGGCAGGTCACAAAAAAAGGAAGATCCTCGTCTAGATGGATTGACACAGTGGCTGCAACAATGAGCTTAAACATAAAAATGATCATATACATAGCACAGTGTCAGGGAGTATTTTTTTCTGTTGTATATAGGGTTACTATGATAGGAGCCAACTCAAGGGCACCTAACAACAACAAGAAACAGAAAGGTATAAGAAAATCTATCATGACCACCTTAACCAGAAATTTCAGGTCACATTTTGATGTATTACATTTCCTTTGTTTTCTATGTTGTTTTGTAAAACTGATCTTACTTGTGTGCACAATCTATATGACTATATCATTGTAAAACTTTCCTACACTATTAAACATCCTTCTAACATATGATTTTTAGTAACTATAAAATTTTTCATTTTGTGCCTAAAAACATTCTTTGTTTTGCCAGGTATTTGCCTTGTGGGGACCAGAAGCTCTTTATTGTCTCTCTCTACCCTGACAAGGGCCGAGAGGAACCCAAAGTGTACATTTTACAGGTGCTATAGCTCTTATGGGCTGGGATTTAGCTCAGTTGGTAGAGCACTGCACTGCAGTCTCTGAGATCCCGAGTTCAACTCCCAGCACCACAAAAACGGGAGAAGGACCTGGCAATCCACTCCCAAGGCAATCCCGAAACAGTCAGCCATTGAAAACCCTATGAGGGTCGCTATGAGTCGGATACCGACTCGACGGCACCTAACAACAACAACAACATAGCTCTTATGCCTGCAGCTGTAGCCCTGTGTCATCCGATCCCATCAGATCTCTGAAGCTAAGCAGGGTCCGGCCTGGTTAGTACCTGGATGGGAGACCGCCTGGGAACACCAGAAGCTGTAGGCTTGGGAGAAGGACCTGGCAACCCCCTCCC
>VMDO01009318.1:0-77958 GCA_007922755.1 Pedetes capensis | reverse complement strand
ATTGCCCCAATAATTGGTATGTTAAACTGTCATAGTAACTGGAATTATGCTATTTTTTTTACTTTAACCTTGAAGTACAATAAAGGTGTCTATTTTATGGTTATTGGAAGTTGACAGAGTAGTCAATAAGAATATTGAACTTTGTTATTATTTTAAAATTTTTATAAGAAATATTTTTGTATAATATTATATGTGATGCCTTATTGTTTATATTTTATATATTATTGCATAGCAAATTATGTAATTTGCACAAATTCAATGAAAATACTTCAAACACGTACCTACATAACTATTATACATAAATTACAATGAAAAACCAGAGATAGAAATTGATAGTTGATTAAACTAAACCTTGTAAACTGGGTGCAGTGGCACATGCCTATAATCCCAGCAACTAGGGGATGGAAGCAGGAAGATTGCAAGTTCAAGGCCAGAGTCAGCCTGCATAACTCAGCAAGACTTTGTCTCAAAATAAAAAATAAAAAATGAGCTGGGAGTGCAGCACTGTGGTTGAGCACATGCAAAGTATATGTAAGTCCCTGAGATCAACCCCCAAGTACACCCCCAAAGAAAACCCTAAACCTTATAAAAGAAAAATATATACTGTAGGATCCCTGGCTGCATACATTTCTTTTTTTTCTTTTAGTAATTTGCAATTAAGCAAGCATCTTTTTCTGTATGTTTTTGATATAATGCTAGTACTTCCAGTGTTCAAAGATAAATATTTTATTTTGAAAGTGAGGAGGTATTTTTTTTCTCTTGCAATATTCAGATACTATCATCATTCTGTTTGTATGAAGGTATTTTTAAGTTAGTCAATTTCCAAGACTTCTCTTTCAAATACTGTTTCTTTTTAATCCACATCATCATAGTTTATGATTGCTTTAGCCTTGTTAACAATAGTAGAAACATTTGGGAAAACTTCTTTATATTACTTAATTTGTTCCTTCAGTTAATGAATCTGCATTTGTTGAGCATATATTACATGCTGGGCAAATATTGGCTGCAGGTGATAAAACTTTGGACAATATTAACAAGTCATTTGGCATCATGGAAATTACTGCTGCATGGGAAAAACTGAGGATAAGTAAACAGATGCATGAAAATAGTGGTGACTGTAATACCATGAAGGAAACAAAGCTCAAGAATAATTGTGTGTGAGAGGGAGAATAATTTACATGTGAGCATATGTACATTTGTTATTTCTCATACATATAAAAATAATCTTGATGATATAGTGCTTATTTTCAAGCTTCTGGACATGTATTCAGTATCTAAACATAATAGAACTAAGACATAATGTATTCTCAAATAAGTAGAAATTTAAAGATTTGTTTGATGAGATCATTGATGGAATTTTTAAACCCATTTATCTTATTTGTGAAAGAAAAGAGAGACAAAAGATCTTAAAAATTATCTTATATATCAATGTACAATTTTAATAAGCATGACCCATATTGTGTTTAAAATGCACAGTACTGTGAATGGATAATCTTATATGACTAATTTGATGTCACAATTATGATAAAATTATACTGAAAGGCATATTAAATGTAATGATTTTTTTCCTCTTTAAAATGTCTATTTTGAAATAAATTAAGCTTCTACCTTAATACTTTAATTTTCTTTTAAAATTGAAAAACATGAAAATCATAGGTATATTATGGCTATAATCTCCTCTTTTATCCTTAGTATATAAAAATGGCAATTTTTAAAACTATAGATTTAAAATTATCATGGCAATTTTAATAGACCTTATGACTTGGCTTACTTTTCCATTGTTAGACAACCTTTTACTAGAGAAAAGATTGTGCAATTATGCTGAACCTTTGGAGTTTTATATATGACAAGACATTATCAGGAATTTTGATATTTTCCTTTGCATCTAATTAAGACTACAAGTAAGCTGGCCATTAAAAATAAGATAAAATCTTGTACATTTGCCTGCTTGTGAATTTCATGGGTGAATAATTCATTTTTAACTATGAAGAGTATATAGTTTGCTCAAAAACTAAATTTGTATAGTACTAATTATATTCATGTGTAAGAAGCAATATGTCCAGAAAATAATTAGTCTTTATAGGGTTTTCTCTACATGGCTAATTCTTTTACTCTTTAAACATTTAAAATAATGCAGAGAACAGAATTGAGTGTCACTTTATTATATGTTTTTATGTATGTTAACGTATATATATGTTACTATATGTTATTTCATTTTATGTTTCATTGTGTGTTTTCATTTATGTTGTTTTCATTATATGTTGCATTCAGGCACACTTAAAAGAGTGTGCTTTCTATTTCATAAAACCTATATTAATTTTGCTATCTTAAACATTTTCCACTTAGAGGTTTGAAATATTCTACCTTAACTGCAATTATCATAAGGTTGTATGATGTTGTGCATATAGGTTGAAGACATCTGTGATAAACCCTTTTGTTTTATGGGAAGCTTTAATTAGGCCCAACTCCACAGCACCTAACAACAGCAACAACATAATTGGATAATTAAAATATACTCAAAAGTATAATCACATTGCACCTTATAATTTGATCTTTTAAGCTTCCAAAAGTGTTTAGGGATTTTAGTACCTTGTATCATTTTAAACATCTACTGCCATTTAATTCCTGTTAAGATTTTGGTTGGCAAAGAGTTTCAGCTAATCTAGAATTTGCTAAAACATAAAATGTGATATATCCTTTGTCTAATTTCAGATGAACAAAATGTGAATAGTGAAATAAAATTATGTATTCCATGCAAGTCATTGTAAATTATTTCTTATGCTGTCTCCCAGAGGATTTCAATATATGACATGATGAATAATCCAGATATTGTACTTTTCTTAATACATGCATTTTAACTTAATTTAGTTTTGTAAAGTAATCTAGCTCTATAAAGTTCTGTAACTTAAAATTATTCGGTACAAAATGAATTCAGTGCATGTTTCCAGAGAATTTTCATTTATAACATTGAAGCTCTCTTCCAGCTTATCTTGAGTTTGATACAAGTAGAATGAAGCTGAAACTAGCTGAACTTGAGACTGGCATACACAACTTTCCCTCTAGAAAGTAATTTTCATGAGAAACTCCCAAAGAACATTGAATCTGGAATTAAATCTCCCTACCCTAAATTAAAGATCTTGAACTTGCTTTTTCCTTCTCCCCTTTTCCCTATTTCAACCATTCTATAATATATAGCCCATTTCAGTCTCCTTTTTAATTCCTTAACTCAGCCAAAATAAATAATGAACAAAATATAGTTAAATTTTTAAATTTAAAAAAAAATATCATTTTTTAAAAATCTAAGATAAATTCTTCAAAACAAGATTGCTCACAAGTGTTACTGACTGATGTCTTCTCTATTCTCTGTAACTTTTTTTTTTTTTTTGGCAGTACTGGGGATTGAACCCAGGCCCTCATGCTTGCATGCTTTGCAGGTGCTGGACCACTGAGCTGCACCCCCAGCCCATTTTT
Organism: Pedetes capensis; assembly: GCA_007922755.1. Taxonomy (NCBI): domain Eukaryota; kingdom Metazoa; phylum Chordata; class Mammalia; order Rodentia; family Pedetidae; genus Pedetes; species Pedetes capensis. The sequence goes on along the minus strand of VMDO01009318.1, from coordinate 74,487 downwards.
TCTTTTAAGTTTTTGAGACAGGGTCTCGCTAAATTACACAGACTGCCTCTGGTCTAGAACTTGGATCCTCCTGCCTCCACCTCCCAAGCCACTGGGATTACAGGTGTGTGCCACCGTGTCTGTCTTATAACTTACTCTTTTTTTTTTTACAGTGATTCCAAACAGTTTAATGTAATTCCAAGACAAAGTGTGATTACATTTCTACACATATACAATATGCATATGTGAGTTTACAAATTTTAATTAATAACTCATTTCACCTCAGAGACCGAAAAAATGATCAAAAAGAAACTGTGAGTAACAAGCTATAACAGAGTTCATCACAACAGGACCCCCCTCTCTCACCCTACAGTTAGTAATATTACAATTAAAATAACTATATTCTTCTATAATTTTTCTGTTAAAATCATCTCATAAATTTACAATGCTATTATTAGTTTCCAAGACTAATATAAATTCACTCCATTTTTCTACAATGAAAATGATTATTAATTTAGAAGCACACGACATCATAATGAAAAACACAAGCATTTTAGTAGCAAGGACTTGATCAGTTAAGAATTAGTTTTCTTGAAAAACATTCTAAAGCCAAGTAAAATATCCATTCTTATAACATACCTATAATATGAGACTAAGGGATAGGTTACATAGAGGTCTACAACACATTGGTTTGTCTTTTTTTAAAAAAATAGACATTTATAAATAAAAAAGAAAAGAGGGACAATTCACAGAGGAGAAAGAGGTACACCAGTTATAACTTACTCTTGAAAGTGAAATTAGTGAAAGCAAAACGTAAGGATAAAATTAACAGGTTATTTCATTATTACATGTGTCCATTTACCTTTCCACAGCTGCCTTCAGTTTCCTTCCAAGAAATACAGCACTAATTTGCTACAAAGTAGATTGTATGACTCCTATTAGTATTGAAAGTAGTAGCAGGTATTCATTTGTTAATAGTGTTCTAAAAACCACAAGCCCTCACTTCTTCATCCTGATTACTTTAGGCAACTGCACAGAATTTGATATTAGGGCTTCTGTTAAATATGGCCCACTGATATGGATAGTTTCAAATTTGGATAGAATTGAAAATTATGTATTTAGTAGAAGAAACTTCACATAAATTCACTAACAACCAAAGGAAATATAGCACAAAAAGCAAATATTATTAGCATGTCTGCTCAGTTAATAGGCATCCCATATTAATATCAAAATGACAAATCTTTTGAGTACAATTGTCATGTAATCATGGTACTAATATATTTCAAAAGGTTTAAAAATTAAGGCTCAGCTGAGCATGGTGGTTTGTTGTTGTTGTTATGTGCCCTCTAGTCAGATACAACTTACAGCAACGCTATGTACGATAGAACGAAACACTTGCCAAAACTATGCCGTGCCTAGCACTATGTCAGTGCTTCTCTGCTGCTCATAGGGTTTTCCATAGCTGATTGTTTTTTCAAGATTTTTTCAGAACTGGGCTGCCAGACCCTTCTCCCACTTTTGTGGTGCTGGGGATTGAACCCAGGGCCTCAGAGTGTGCAGAGCAAGCACTCTACCAATCAAGCAAAACCCCAGCATAATACCAGCTACTTAGAAAGCTGAAGAGGAGGATCACAAGTTCTAGGTGAACTTGGGCTACATAGTCAGCTCCAGACAAATCTAGGCTAAGAACTTAGCCAGATTCTTTCTGAAAATAACAATTAAGAATGGCTGGAGATAAAAGTTCTCAGAAGTAAAACACTTGACTAGAATGTGGAAGGACCTGAGCTCAATCCCAAGAAGCAGTAAATAAATAAATAAACAAACATATTCTCCTGAAATTGTACTCCCTTCTTCAGAGGTACAGACATGAATTAAAGGAAGAAAGGGAGCATCTACCCAGCGGGGCAGATTGGTAGACTTGACCTTTATGTGTCTTTAACCTTCATGTCATGATACACGTAGTATTAGATGTCATAGACAAGCCACTCTCAATGGCTTCATTTCCAACACTAAAAGTCCATTTTGAGTTAATAGAGCATTCTAACCTCCTTCAAATTACAAATGAGGAAGCTGAGGTAGGTGATGAGATGGGTCCAAGGTAACACAGTTGCTAGAAAAGGTTGTTCTAAAGCAATATATTTTGGCATCCATATTTATGATTTGTCTAATACCATTTATGGGATGTGACAGAGGAAGGGTTGGCAAGCTATTGCTCATTGGCCAAATCCAGCCTGCTGTTCATTGGTGTAAAAAAATACTTATTGGAACACCTCCATGTTCTTTCATCTGCCTGTTGTCTGGAGCTGCTTTTGCACTAGATGGCAAGGTTAAATAATTTTAACAGAATCTATGTTCCATAAAATGTAGAATATTTCCTGTCACATTATAGAGAAAGCTTGCCCACCACTGGTATAGAGGATTTAGGTATAAGCATATATTAGAAAAAAATAGAAGTCCAATATACTTATGGGAAAATAGTTTAAAACTTCACTATGAATCTCCATACAGAAATAAAAGACTATGACCATCCATGGATAATACAAATGATTCTATTGTAAATCACTTTTTTTATCTCTTAAAGATAAGGAATCTAAGACCTGTTATATTGTATTTAATAAAGATAAAATGTTGGCATGGGAGGGCTATGCAAGAGATATGGATAACATTCCCTAAATTGTATTTCAACAAAATAGAGAATGATGAAAAAAATGCTATTGTCAGCAAGGTGTAATAGGTATAATATAATGTACAGTAAAAAGGAGAAGTGATAGACATGCATTTTTTTCCTTGTAAAATGCCTTTACTTTGGAAAGAAATGGTTGTCAATGCCTGTGCATTTCCTTGACAGATTATACTATGCTGCACAATGGCAGCATTTGTGTTTGGTCTGTGGACCTGGGACATTCACTATCGATGGGACCTTATTCTGTACAAGTAATAATAAGGTGGTCAGTCATGCAACTGAAAGATCGAGTTTAAAGTTAAAATTAATGAGGAATTCCCAGCACTATAGCATTTCATTTTATGTAAAGCCCTCCACCAGTTAGGCTCCTTTCCTTGTCATAGGTACCCAAATGAGAATACAAGGTTGACATGCAAGATACAAGCAAGTAAGGTAGTTTCATTGTATAGAAAAAGAGCTAAGAGAAACACTAGAATAAGCCTATTAGATGACTTAAAGAGTAAAAAAAAAAAAAAAGAATAACAAAAGTATAGAACTTCTATCATGTCCTTCAAAAAACATGTCCAACAGTAGTTCAGCTAGAGGTCATGGTGCCTTTAAGTCTTCACTGGGGAAGCAATATTTAAAGTTAGTACAAGTTTTTAATTTCTTTTGTCACAAAGTTTGATAATCCTAAAGTGTTTAATTTAAAATATAATCTATTTTTAGCATGAAGGAAAATTATTTTGTGATTAACTTTCTACTTGAACTTAGCATTTAAGTGGGAGGGAAACTGATAGGTGCAGGGAATTTTTAAGTGGTCGGAGTTAATGGGGATCCACTTCACTAGATTATTTTTTCACGATAGGTGAAGAAATTGAGGTAAGAAAGTGTCATTGCCAGAGTTAACATCGCAAAGTAGGAGCAAGGCTGATAGAACAAAAACAAGTGACTTCAACATCCCCTCACACACTGCTTGCACAGTATCAGCCTAATAGCCCTGACCTGGAGAATTTTTTTTTTTCAATATAAATGTTGTGGTGTAAAATACACAAGGGGCTCCAACTTGAGAACATTTTCAACGTTTATAGACTATGATACAGGTTATTGGTATGGGTATCTGTGACACTATAAGCTTAGAAGCCTATTTAGCTATTTTTTATGGGTCTAATCATAGATCCCTGTAGGAGAAAGTAAAGTTGACATGAAATGTACAAGCAGATAAGATAGCCTTATTTGAAATGAAAGAAACTAGAGACTTTCTGAGTCTGAAACACTGGGCCAAGCCTATTAGAATACTGAAAACATTGAGTCTAAGACTTAGTCCTGCTTCCCTGACAATGTAAAGACAAGATTAGAGTTCACAGTGTCACTGTCTGGATCAAGTCCAGAGTCTTTTGATTACCAAAATGATCATATTTCCTGATGGAAAATTCTGTTGTTCCCCTTTAACTCCTATTATTTGTGAAGTTCAGCAAAGATGTCAAGGATTGATCCACTATGGGTACCTGACTTGGACATGGCTTGAATGTGTCCAGAAAGGGCTCATGTATTGGAAGCATGGTCCTCCCTGTGGTGATGTTAAGAAGTGTGCAGGTGGGCACTTAAGAGATGAGTTCTAGTGAGAAGTCATTAGGTCATAGGGGACACAGCCCTTGTAAAGGATTAAGATAGTTAATGTGGGATCACAGTAAGTTCTCATGATAGGGAGTTGTTACAAAAAGGACAATTTTGGCTTTGGCATCCTGTCTCCCTCTGTGATCTCTCCTCCTCACACACACTCTCACCATGATACGTTCACTATGAGGTTTGCACCATGCATTTAAATCTCCAAAATTATGAGCTAAGCAGACTGCTTTGTACGTTTCCAGCCTCAAGTATTAACAATGGAAAACAGACTAATACAGCATTACTACACTTTTATGTGCTACTCAGAGTAGTTAAATTCATAGAAGCAGAAAGTACACTCCAGGATGAGGAAGAGAAGAATGGGGAGTTATTTAATGGCAATGGAGTTTCAGTTTAGGCATGATGAAAAAGTTCTGGAGATGGATGATGGTGATGATTGCACAACAATATGAATGTCATCAATGCCACCAAACCATATATTTAAACATGGTGATTTTGTTATATATATTTTTGTTATAATAAAAAGTACATGAATGAAGTGTGAGACCCTACTGAGTTCAGGGTGCTATGCAGCTACTCAGCAGGTATGTCTAGTAAGCCTGCTCTGGTTTGTAACATGTTAAGGAAATCTTCTCCCACGTGTCTGCAGCTTGTTACACGGTAGAGGCTTGTGTGTTGCTGTGATGATGAAAGCTATGCCATCAGTATCTCAGATACAAACAGGCTCATCCATGGGGGACAAGTTTCAACTGAGCTTCAAGAATAAGATAGATAAGGAGAAGAACCTGGCAGCCCACTCCCCGAAAAAGTAGCCATTGAAAATCATATGAGTAACAGAGAACTGTCAAATAAAGTGCCAGAAAATGAGCCCCTCAGCCTGGAAGGTATTCCAGAAATGACTAAAAGTTGCCTCTTCAAAGTAGAGTCAACCTTAATGACAGGAATGGAGTAAATCCCCTGGGACCTCCTTTGGCTGATGTGGCATAACTCAAAATGAGAAGAAACACAGTGACTGCAACAATGGACTCAAACATGAAAAGATCATGTGTATCACACAATGTTAGGTAGCATTTTATTCTGTTGTACATAAAATTGCTATGAGTTAGAGCCCATTTGATAGCACCTAACAACAACAACAACAACAACAACAATAGCAACAGCAACAACAGCAACAAGAGGGAAATTTTAAGTCAATAGGTCTGGCTAAAACACTGGAGGTGTATGTATGGGTATGTGAGGGATGGCAGGAGACAAACTAGAATAGACTGACACCAGGTTGTTTCATGGCATAGCTTTGTGTGACTAACCAAACCAAAGAAGTTTACCTTTCTTTCCTCTTAGTAAGCTACTTGTGTTCAGGTAGAACACTCTTGGGCAAAATAACCCTATCTTGAGCTCAGAGTTTAATACTGATCAGTCTAAGAAGAACAATACTCAGAGGATTCACATTGCACATTGATTCAGAGGCAGCTCCAAATTCTTCCTTATATATTTTCTCCATAGGTTGCTGGGGAATTCATATAATAATGTTTCAAGATTTGTCCTGGGAATTTCATAATTCCTGCAAAGTGAACACCAGTAGTGACACTAGATATCACCTGTAATATTCATTGGATTTGTTTAAATGTCATGTGTTTTTTTCTCCATGTGTATTTTCTTGGTGAATTATTTCTCTCATGTACACATTGCTTACATTCTGTGTTTCAGAGGGTTACCCAAGATTAATTAATATCCCCCCTGTGTATAGACACGACCTCTACAGTTTATCATTGGAGAACACCAATTTACCTGCCTCTATATAATCTAAATTAAAATATTTCAAATTTCAGTACAAGTATTAAAATACTATGCAAACAAATATGCTGTATCCATTAATTACTTTGTCTGGGTAATTGTATCACTATTAATATAAAGTTTTGTTGTTGTTGTTGTTAGGTGCCGTCGAGTCGTGTCCAACTCATAGAGACCCTTATAGGGTTTTCAATGGCTGATTATTTCGGGATTGCCTCAGGAGTGGGTTGCCACGTCTTTCTCCCGTTTTTGTGGTGCTGGGAATTGAACTCGGGACCTCAGAGACAGCAGAGCAGCACTCTACCAACTGAGCTAAATCCCAGCCCAATATAAAGTTTTAATATTTGCTAAATATGACATCAAATGAATTACATGTGTTTTAGTAATTTTATAATACAAACTAGCTTACTGCTTCTTTTTGTTGTATTACCAAAACTTATTTTTTGCAACTGAATCTATCTATGCAGGAAGAACAACATATATAAATATTTTAAAAGCCATCTATGTAAAATTAATATATTCCTCATAGCATTCAACTATAAAAATTAAGCACTTTCATTTAGCTAAGTTAAGTAGTTTTTCTTTTATATCCAAGTTCAGAGTGGTATTTAGCTGGAGGTAGCACTACATTTTATCTTATTTATCAAGTGAGGTTAATGACTTTTAAAATTAAGAATATTCTAGGCACAAGGTACTATAGGCACAATAATGAGAAGCATGTTATTTTACTGTTAGGTACTGTATATCATTTAATCATGAATAAGAAATCTTATCCATAGCTTACAATGCATATGAGAGTATAAATATTAAGAAAAACTAGAAAGGGCATCATATGGATGTGATTGAAAGAACATTATGTGGACACAAGTGGAGGACATTCCAGTTTCACTGAGCTGAACAGGGACACTTTCTGGAAAATGTGACACCTAAGGTAGGCAAATGGTATAAGGAGTGTCTGTTGAAGCTGAAATCCAGCTAAGTACAATCTGATAAATCCTTAAAAAAAATCATCAGTTAAGAGGAACATCTAAAATCAATGACACTGCTGGATGAAAGCAGGTACCTACTTCAGGAAAAAGGTATAGTTCAGTTTTATGGATAGAGAGTAGCTCAATAAAGATAATTGGAGAAGGAGATTCTGAATTTAATGAGGGCTTGAAGTCCAGGCTAAGAAGTTTGTATTTAATCAATTGCTTTTCATTAGTAACATCATAAGATCATAATGTTGAATTACAAACATTTATAAATTGCAAAATACCACATCAGTCTTCTGTTTGGAGGAGATTTATCTGTTAACAGTGTGAACAGCAGTTTGAGCTATAGAGGATTGAGGCCAAGAGATACAGGAGGAGGAGATATGATAAATAGAAAATCTTATAGGAGTTGATGACTTACTAAATGTGGATTTAGGTATGCTTTGGAACATCCTATTTGGTCAGAGAGATAAATGGCAGTCTTACTAATTAAGGTAGGAAAGTCTGAAGGGATTTTTTTTATCTGTGTGAGAGAGAATATGATGAATTGTTGGGTATTTTACAAATTATACTAAGAACTCTTGTGGTTCATATTGCCAGAATTACCAGTGTCTACCTTTGATTCTTTGTGGAAACTCAGTAGTTTTGTTACCATAGTATAGATCTACTTTGTAGACTACTAGGTGCCAAACCATATTAAGTGTTGGGATATCAAGCAGTTAGTAAAACAGACAAAAACAAAAACAAAGACAAATGCCCTCTCTAGAGCTTACATTTTAGTGAGGGTTGTTGTTGTTGTTGTGTAGTGTCAAGTCGTGTCCTACTCATAGCGACCCTCATAGGGTTTTCAATGGCTGATTGTTTCGGGATTGCATTGGGAGTGGACTGCCAGGTCCTTCTCCCATCTTTGTGGTGCTGGGGATCAAACTCAGGAACTCAGAGACTGCAGAGTGGTGTTCTTCCAACTGAGCTAAATCCCAGCCCTTAGTGAGGGTGGTGGGGTACAAAACCAGCAAAGGAAACTGAGAAAAGGGAATTAGTAAAATAAGAGGAAAACCTCCAGAGATATTAAACTGGAAGAGAAATAGAGGAATTGTTTAGATGGGTGACTGAGTAGGTCAAACGCTACTAGTGAATTGAGAGGAAGACAGAAGTGTCGCAGGGTAGAAGCCTTTCTCATGATGAATTTCTAAAGAACTGTCTTGAGAAAAAGGAGTGGTAATAGAGGCCTAACTAGAGTGGGATAAGAAAAAAGGAAATAAGAGGGAATAAGCATAGACAATTATACCACTTTTTAAATGTATTTGTTGTAAAGGAGAATGGAGCAATGGGCTCAAGAGGCAAGAAGAGTGACAGAGTTTCTGTTTTGAAGTAGGAGTAATTGCAAGATATTTGTATATTGATGTGAAAATCCACTAGAGAAGGAAAAATGTTGAAGAAAGAAGGAAGAATTCCTAGAGTAAGATCAGTGAGTGAATAAGAGGTAATAGCATCTAGCATAAAAGTTGAAGAGCTTGGTTTTAGTTAGGAAGGTGGGGTGTTATTCCTGTTGTTGTTGTTGTTAGGTGCCGTCGAGTTGGTATCCGACTCATAGCGACCCTGATAGGGTTTTCAACGGCTGTTTCGGGATTGCCTTGGGAGTGGATTGCCAGGGCCTTCTCCCATTTTTTTGGTGCTGGGAATTGAACTCTAGACCTCAGAGACTGCCGCGCAGCGCTCTACCAACTGAACCAAATCCCAGCCCCCGTTCTTCCTGTAGGTTAGTGAAAAGCCATGTTTATGGTTCATATACAGGATTGGTGGATTTGATTTTGGGAACACATGGAGGTGTGTTCCAGGGAATAAGAATCAAAAAAATTTGTTGAGAGCTGGGCGTGGTGACACATACCTGTAATTCCAGTGACTCAGGAAGCAGAGGCAGGAGGATCGTAAATTTGAGACCAGAGGCAGTCTGCATAATTTAGTGAGACCCTGTCTCAAAAAGTAAAAAAAGTGGGCTGAGGATGCAGTTCAGTGGTCCAGCACTTGCAAAGCATGCAAACGTGAGGCCCTGGATTCAACTCCCAGTACCGGCAAAAAAAAAAAAAAAAAAAAGTTGAGATTGAGGAGATTTTTGAACAACTTTATCAATAACATCAATGATGAGAAGCATGTTATTTTACAATAGACTTAAAATATTTAGAATAAATTCACATTATAATTTAATATGATCTTTTGACAGATACTTGTAACATTAGATAGCACAGGATTATTACGCCTTGACCATTACGTGTTCCCACAAAAGACTAATGTGTTAGAGGCTTGCTCCTCATGTGCTGGCACTGGTTAGAGGTGATTGGATCGTGAAGGTACTAATTTCATTGATGAATTTAATCCACTGATGGATTTATAATTTGATGGCATCATTAGGAAGTGGTGAAGTTGAGAAAGTAGAGCCTAGTTGGAGGAAGAAGATCAATGGGGAGGCATTCCCTGGAAGAAGTCCTGAGTCTCACTCTGCTTCCTGGCTACCATGAGGTGATCAGCTCTGTTCACTATGCCCTCTCTGCCATGATGTTCTGCTTCACTTCAGCATAAAAGCAATGGAGCCAGCAGACCATGGACTGAAACCTCAGAAACCATGAGCTGAAATAAATCTTTCCTCATTTTTTGTTGCTCATGTAAGATGTTTTGTTACAGACACCAAAAAAAAAAAAAAAAAAAAAAACCTGGCTAAAACAAGGATGCTTTAGAATTTATATGAATCATTGATTTCTACATCATCATGTGAATTTTGAGGTAAAAGTTTCAATACCTCTAATGCCCACCACTTGGGGAGTGGTTAAACACATCATAGTATATCTACCCTGGGAAATATTATGTGGTTATTAGAATATAAATTTAAGTTAGATCTATATCTATTATACTCTGGGGATTTCCAATATGTCTGTCAAATGAAGAAAGCCAGTTACAGAGTTAAGTGCCGTATTAGTCACCTGTTGTCACTGTAGCAGAAAATCCAACCAGATTTATTGGAAACTCACAGTTAAAAATCAGTCCGTAATCCTAGTGGTGCAGGCATGGCAGTGGCAGGAGGCAGAGCCTTTTGGCAGATGACCTGACATCTTCATGGGCAGGAAGCAGAGAGAGTTGGGCCATAGGTCTGGAGTAAAAACCTCCAAAGGCTTACCCCCAGTGACATCATTTCTGCAAAACTGAGACCTACCTCCAAAGTTCTATGACCTCCACAAACAAAGCCACCATCTGTGGACCAAACATTAAAGCATATGACCTTTGTGGGACACTTTATAGTCAAACCATGGCATGTACTTATTGTGATCTTTGATTTTATTAAAACAAACAAAACATATGCTTTGTATATATTTTTGTATGTCATATTATTACTTGTTTTTAGGGGGTGATTGTGAAATTATGAATTATGATGGAAGCATGAACAGCTCTATTTTTATAGATCTTTGCACTGTTTCACTGCTGGTACTGAACACATTACTTTTTAGATGAAAAACTAAAGCACAACTAGATCTAGAGACTCTAAGAATCATTCAGTATTATTTTTTATTAATACACTTGGCACTAGAACCCAGACTTAATTATTGTTTTTAGTGATTCTTCTCATAACCACCCCGATCCCCCCAAAAAACTTTATTGACTCTTTGCCTATACTGGATTTCTTTCTTTCTTTTTTCTTTTCTTTTCTTTTCTTTTTTTTTTTTTTTTTTTTTTTTTTTTTTTTTTTTTTTTTTTTTTTTTTTTTTTTTTTTTGCTGTACTGGGTGTTGAACCCAGGGCCTCGGGCTTGCATGCTCTGCAAGTGCTGGACCACTGAGCTGCACATCCCCAGCCCACATTTTTACTTTTGTGAGACAGGGTCTTGCTAAATTATGCAGAATGCCTCTGGTCTCAAACTTGTGATCCTCCTGCCTCCTCCTCGTGAGCTGCTGGGATTACAGGGGTGCACCAGGGCTCCCAGCTCTCATACTAGATTTCTCATACTACTATTTCAATAGCTTCTTCTTGAATCTCTGTGGAATTATAGTTCTATTGGTAGTTGGAGAGTAGACAATAAATACTTACCGTAAGGATTCTATGAAGGCTACTGCCGATGAGCAAAATGTTAAAAGAATTCCATCTTCTGTTCCTTTGAATAGATTGTGCACTGTATTTGAAAGACTTTTATGCCAAAGACAGCTGCTTTCTCTGCTATGGTTCTGTATGTGAGTCTGGGCCCATTGCCTAACATCACAAGATAGTATTTCTCAGGCTTCAACATGAAATGAATTAATTAAAAAGATTAATTTATTCCTAGCAAAAATGTGAGGGAAAAAGGATGTTAGACACAGGTTGGTTGTTACCTCTGCTTTTACTGATTTTCAGCAGGTTTTTCACTTTTTGTTGTTCCCTCTTCTGATTACTTTGATGCACACAGTCTTTCAGAAATCTTTCCCACACTCATATGTTCCAGCCCATATTTCCTCCTTGAGTTTCAGAGAACCTATTTTACAGGTTCTCCTCACTAGATCAAAACACTTTAAGCATTTCCCAAGCTGAGTTCCTGATGTTTACCACCACTATTTGCCACTGTTTGTTATCTCTGTGAATAGTATGAACATTCATACTGTTGTGGAAATCTGAAATCTCTTAGCAACTCTGTCTCTCTCATACTCTATATTCAGTCCATGGTCAGGTCTTATTCATCTTACTTTTATCCTTACTTGCCACAATTCATGCCCTGTTCACTGAGCTATCTACCTTCTATTCTTCACCTAACCTCTCTAATCCATTCTTTGGAAAATAGACAGATTAGTCTGGACACTACTTTGCTTTAAATTCATGATGGTTTTTTATTCCTCTTAGGATACCCTGACTAAGAGCAGCTCTCAACCTGCAAAGGTCCCTCCTGTCCCTGGGCATTTGCATATATAACTTCTACTTTGGGGGATATTTTATCTGTATTATCCTTACCTGGGTAACCCCTACTCAATCTTAAAATCTCCATTCAACTATTATTTTCTCAGGAAAGCCTTTCTGAACCTTCCAGATTAGGCAAATTTCCATTAAATTTTCACTGTACTGTACACCTCTCCTTAGTTACTGTATAAGTAAAGGTTGACATTTGTTTCCATGATTTTGCTAGTGTTTCTATTGTCTAGCAGAAATCTAAATGTTTTTATTTACTTTGTATTTCCAGTGTTTATAGCCAAGTATACTAAAGATACGTAGTATTTCTTGAATACATGAATAAATAAATGAATTTTTGTAAAAATCCAGAGTTTACCATTTTGTTAATTTACCATGGATAGCAAAAATAAGTAGTACACATTCAGATATTAAAATCTATCAAATAATTAATGTAAAGATGAATGGATGTTTGACTTTCCTTAAGACTAAAATAATGTTGTATATTAGTATGTATACTTGTTAATTTCTTCTTAATTCCTTGTCTTGTTTTCTATTATCTGAAAATTTATGTCAGCTTATCGTTAGACTTTTTGAGTTTATATATTTTCAAGAATTGTATTTACATGTCATTGCGTAAATGCCACTTTGTGTTTGGAGAGATTATACTTTAAAAATTCTCCTGGGCCAGTTAGTCTACGTATCCACCTGGAAAATGAAAATTTCTCTCCTACGTCTACAGCTCTATGATTTTAATTGCCAGTACATTTCAAGAACCCTAATGCCAGAGAAATCTCCCCAATATATCATAGATATTGTCAGACTTTTATTTTGCCATGGAAACATAGATGAAGGCGCTTTATTCAAGTACATGATGCTGCACACATTGAAAAGAAGAGATTTAACTTCATGCAAGTAACTGCCTAGATTTAAAGCTGAATTAAAGTAAATAATACTGCCAGGCACTGTGGCACATGCCTGTAATCCCAGTGAATCAGGAGGCAGAGGCAGGAGGATCGCAAATTCAAGACCAGAGGCAGTTTGCATAATTTAGAGAGACCCTGTCTCAAAAAGTCAAAAAAGGGGGGTTAGGGGTGCTGCTTAGTGGTACAACACTTGCAAAACATACAAGAACAAGGCCCTGGGTTCAACTCCTAGTACTGCAATAAATAAATAAATAAATAAAGTAAACAAAACTATATGTAGAAGATGAATTAATTTATTGTATAGTTTTAGTTCATCTTTTGGGAAAACAGAATTTAAGATGTTTGAGTTGCATGCTCTATAACTTACAGCATGTGAAATAAGTAGGGAAAAGGAAAGCACTAGCAGCCATCAAGGTAGTTAAAATGCCTCTGAATCACTTGGATTATTTTTGAGGTTGGGAAGAGATGTTTGCCTTCTGTCTTGTGATGCTCTTTCTTTTATCTGGTGTATTTCTCAAGTTATTTAAGAATATATAGTCAAGTGCCAGTTTTTCCCTTTCTCATATATGATAGCAAATAAAACTGAGGCAAGTGTTTGGTAAACATATCTCTAATGAATTTTACCTATATATTTGCTGTGGCTGAATTTCTCTCAGTTTAAAGTACTTAAAATTTATCCTGATCTTGAAACACTTAGTTCTTTCCACTCTTTAGTTTTCAGGCGTTAGCTTTTAACACACCAGTCACCAAAAAGGCAGCATCCTTTCTTAAATGTGGTGGTATCTTTGAACCACAAGTTGATGAAAACGGAGGACTTTAACTGCCAAACCACAACAGTGCCTCCAGTGTCTATAATCTTGCTTTGAGCTGGTGCACATGCATGTGTTTTGCATCTGTACTAGAGAGGTTAGCATTGACATTCCTTCATCCCATGCAATATTTGTTAAATAAAAGAAAAAGAAAGGAGCAGACATGCTTCACACAGATGTGATATTTAGTCAGCCTGGAAATTCTTTCACCATGGCTTTACTGTCACCAAACAGGAACAGTATCCACCAGCGTGGCCTCCTGTGTGCAATTTAAATTGATGATTGCTGGTGACTTATTACCCAAATTCCTAATCAGCTAATTACAATAAACCTACTGTGCGGTACAAGGGTACTGCAGTTTGTTTTAATAGAAGCTTTATTTTCAGCATCATGTTTCCAAATTCTATGTTTAATTCTCTTACATAAATTAGTTTAATTTAGATGTGTCTTTAAAAGTTTGGAAATAAATCCAAATCATTTTTCAAGTTTTATGAGAAAACAAGGTCCTGTGTCACAACTTTATCGCATCCACTTCTGAGAAAACAATGCATGATGATTTGTATTGATAGAGATCACTGTCCTCTCTCAGTCCTCAATGCCAGATCGCATGAGAAATCGTCATGCTCTTCTTGTTCTTTCCACCTTCCCTTTCCTTCCTTCTCCTACTACTTCTCTCTTCTTCTTCCTCTTTTTCCTTCTCCTTCAAAAACATTTATTTGTGCTAATGAGGAGACATAAATGAAAGACATATTAATAATTGATTCAATTTTATAATATATCTTCCAGCCTGACCCTGATGGTATGGTTTTGAAATATATGGAACTAAAAAGAAAAGGTTTGAACTAAGTTTTTCAATTCTTTGAAAAAACAAGCATAAGTATGTGTGTATATACATATATATCTAAAGCACTGAAAGAAAAACTGTAAGAGCATAGTTTATTGTTCAAGTATATTAGCATTTCTTCTTAAAATACCATTATGTATTTTGGGAGAGAGACCCAGCAACCCACTCCCAGAAATCAAGATCCATCATTGAAAACCCTATGAACAGCAGAGAAGCACTGACAATAGTGTTTCCCTTGTTGTATGTAGGGTCACTATGAGTCAGATACTGACTCGACTGCACCTAACAACAACAACAGCAATCATATATTAAATAGTACAGAGTGCTTCTATGCAAGACTGCCCTTGATGTTCCAAGTTGGAGAGAAATGGCCTTCAAATGATAAGCTAGACAAAGTGTTTAAAATATAATTTGAAAATTCTAAAAGCGTGTTGTAAAACTTTTGTGTCTGCCAGTTTATTAATTTATGGGCACAGGTATAACTATTTTGGGAATAATTAGACCATGAAATAAACTTTCTCTTTCAATCACCAGGCATATGGATGACCTTATAAGTTTATTTTTTTAATCAAATGATTAAATCAAATGCCCTGGTCATGTTTAAAAAAATAAACTCACTTCTTTCCATGTCTCTTTATATAAAATAGTTGTTGTTGTTGTTGTTAGGTGCTGTCAAGTCAGCATCCTACTCATAGCGACCCTCATAGGGTTTTCAATGGCTGACTGTTTCGGGATTGCCTTGGAAGTGGATTGCCAGGTCCTTCTCCCATTTTTGCGGTGGTGGGAATTGAACTCATGATCTCAGAGACTGCAGTGCAGCACTTTACCAACTGAGCTAAATCCCAGCCCATATAAAATAGTGGAAAATAAAAATAACTTTATCACATTTAGAACCATTGAATCCAAAGTTGGAGTATGCATATTTTATAATACATGTCCATGTATAGAATTTGTAAGTATTCATTTTTTGTGCACTCCCCAAATAATCCCAATACAATCAGACACTGAAAACGCTATGAACAGCAGAGAAGCACTGACATAGTGCCGGATATATATATGTGTATATATATATATATATATATATATATACACACATATATATATATATATATATACACACACACATATATATATATATGTGTGTGTGTGTGTGTGTGTGTGTGTGTATACATACTGGTATTTTAAGAAGGCAATCCCGAAACAGTGTGTATATATATATATATATATATATATATATATATATACACACACACACATATATCTCTCCAGATAATCATAAAGTATTTTTCCTAGTAGAGATTTGTAAAAAAGTTTGGAGACTGCCACTGTAGAATAAAAGTGCTATAGAGGAATGAATCTTTTTATTATTATACATCCAGAACTTGCACAAATTTGTTGCATGTTGGGAGAGCCAATAAACATTTATTCAATTAGTCAGTGGATGACCTCAGCACACTTACACAAAGCTCAATTAAACATTAGTTAAGTCTCAGACACATCTGTTTGGTACATGCTCTTGTCAACTCTGTCAAACACAAAGTAATATTTTATTAGCACGTGGTAAGATGATAACTTAGGTAGACCAGACAGGTATTTTAAATTTTCTCTGTATATTATATTTATGATAGGGAAGTCCAAATATTGTTAAAAAATTGTTGTGTTGTTCTTAGATACAATCGAGTTGGGTCCAACTCATAGCAATCCTCATGGTGTTTTCGATGGCTGATGGTTTCAGGAGTGGGCTCTCAGGTCCTTCTCCCATTTTTGTGGTGCTAGGGATTGAACCCAGTACCTCAGAAAGCACAGAGAAGCACTCTACCAACTGAGCTAAACCCCAGCCCCTTAAAAAATTGTAGTTATTGTTGCCATTGAGTCAGTCTAGTCAGATATTAAAAATTAGTACAATAGAAATGCTTTAAATAAACCCTTAGTGATTCCTGGACTGTGAAATGACCCATCTTCTCTGAGAATCCAGTGTCTGATGTCCAGGGTAGGATGGATGCTCATGCTCAGTGGGGTGCCTGCCTGTTGCCCATGCTCCCCTGCTCCCTTTCCTTTTGTTGTATGCTAATTAGGAGATACTTGCCTTTGTTTTCAAATTCATATATTATGCTACATATTCTACTATTAAATCGAGTAGTTATTTGTGTAGTTAATCAAACATTATATAGGATGAAACTTGAAAACAAAAAGAAATATTGTTTCTAAGAAAAGTAACTTAGATGCTTCAAAATATTTTGGTTAAAATTGTGGTTATATTAGGTAGGGAAAAATAATGGTAAATTATTAAGAAAAAATAATAAAAATAAGATTTGAGGAACAAATTACTTCTAAAATAAATATCTTTAAGTTTTTTCTACTCTTTAAAGAGTCTGTAGCCATAGCATCCTAGCATCGGATCCTGCCTGATCTCAGAAGCTAAGCAGGGTAGGTCTGGTTAGTCCTTGGATGGGAGACAGCCTGGGAATACCAGGTGCTGCAGACTAGGAAGAAGGACCTGGCAATCCACTCCTGAAATAATCTACCATGAAAAACCCTATGAATAGCAGAGAAGTACTGACATAGTGCAGGGCATGGCACAGTGTTGGAGAGTGTTTTGTTCTGTTGCATATAGGGTTGCTATGAGTCAGTCTCAGCTCCATGATGCCTAACAACAGGAACAACATCAGTGCTTTAAAGAAATTGATACTAGATGATGCATTAGAATGTATTGGTAATTTGTGTGAGAAATTCTTAAGAGTTGTTATTGTTAGGTGCCCTCAAGTCAGATCAGACTCATAATGACCCAATGTACAACAAAAATGAAAAACTCCTTGATTCTTTACCAGACATAAGATCATTTTACGTTTAAGCCGTTTGTTGCAGACACTGTGTCAATCCATCTAGCTGAGGGGCTTCCTTCTTTTTCTTGACCTGCCACTCTCCCAAACATGATGTCTTTCTCCAGAGATTGGTCCCTCCTGACATGTCCAAAATATGTAGCATGCAGCTATCCTTGCTTCCAAGGAGCACTCTGATTGTACTTCTTGTAGGAGAGATCTGTTGGTTCTTTTGGCAGTCCATGGTATATTCAATTTTCATCTCCAGCAACATAATTGAAAAACACCAATTCTCCTGTCTCTCTTATTCAATTTCCAGCTTTCACAACTGTATGATGCACCTAAAAGGCCATGGCATGAATCGGGTGAACTTTTTCTTCAGCGTGGCATCTTTACTTTTCAATACTTTAAAGAGGTCTTTTACAACAGATTTTCCTAATGCAATGAGTCTTTTGATTTCTTGACTGCTGTTTCCACAGGTGTCGATTGTAGAACCAAGTAAGGCAAAATGTTGGACAACTTCAATCTTTTCTGCATTTCATGCGTTTTCTGCATATCATGAAGTTGTGTACAGACCTAGTTGTAAGGATTTCTGTTTTGGTGATATTAAGGTGCAGTCTACACTAAAGGCAGTGCTCTTTGATCTTCATCAGTAAAGGTTTCAAATCGTCTTCACTTTCAGCAAGCAGAGTTGTGTCATATGCATACCACAGATTATTAATGAGTTTTCCTCCAATCATAATGCCTCATTCTTCTGCATAAAGTCCAGCTTCTTGGATTATTTGCACAGCATAGAGCTTGAACAGGTACAGTGAAAGGATGCAGCCTGACACAGACCTTTCTCAACATTAAACTAGGCAGTGTTTCCTTGTTCTGTTCAAATTACTGCCTCCTGGTCCATGTAATGATTCCTTAAGAGTAAAATCAAGTGTTCTAGTAGTCCCAGTCTTTGCAATGATATCCATAATTTGTTATGGTCCACACAGTCAAATACTTTTGCATAGCTGATAAAACATAGATAGACATATTTCTAGCGTTCTCTGCTTTCAGCTAATAACCATCTGACGTCAGCAAAGATGTCCCTCGTTCCATGCCCTCTTCAGAATCCTGCTTGATTTTTTTTGCAGTTCCCTATATGTAATAAACTGCTGCAGTTGCTTTTGAATGATCTTTAGCAACATTTTGGTTGTGTTTGATATTAATGATGTCATTGTTGTTGTTAGGTGCCATCCAGTCGGTATCTGACTCATAGCGACCCTCATAGGGTTTTCAATGGCTGACTGTTTCAGGATTGCCTAGGGAGTGGATTGCCAGGTCCTTCTCCCATTTTTGCAGTGCTGGGAATTGAACTCGGGACCTCAGAGACTGCAGCGCAGCGCTCTACCCACTGAGCCAAATCCCAGCCCAGATGTCATTTGATAATTCCCACATTCAGTTTTATCCCCTTTCTTGGCAATAGGCACAAATGAAGATCTCTTCTAATCAGTTGGACAGATAGCTATTTTCCAAATCTCTTGGCATACATAAGTTAGCACCTCCAGTGCTGCATCTGTTTGTTGAAATATCTCCATTGGTATTCCATCAGTTCCTGAAGCCTTGTGTTTTGCCTGTTCCTTCAAGGCAAGTTCCACTTCATCCTTCAGTACCACTGGTTTTTGATCTATACAACCTCTTGAAATGGTTGATCATCCATTAATTCTTTTTGGTATAATGACTATGTATTCTTTCCACCTTCTTTTTATATTTCTTGTGTTGTTTAATATTTTACCTGTAGAATCTTTTACTGTTGCCACTCAAGGCTTGAATTTTTTTTTCAGTTCCTTTAGCTTGCAAAAATTAGAATGTTCTTCCTTTTTCATTTTCTATCTGCATATATCATTATAATATTTGATTTTGTCTTCTGGAGCTACCCTCTGAAATCTTCTGTTTAGTTCCTTAACTTCATGATGTCTTCCTTTTATTTTAGCTGCTTGACATTCAACAGCAAGTTTCAGAGTCTCCTTTGTCATGTAATTTGGTCTTTTCTTTTTTTTTTTTCCCATCTTTTTAAAAACATTTTGCTTTGTTCACGAATAATGTCTTTGATGTCATGCCACAGTTCTTCAGGTCTTCCATCATTAGTGCCTATCTCATCAAACCTGTTCTTGAGAAGGTCTCTGAACTCAGGTGAAATATACTCAAGGTCATACCTTGATTCTCATACACTTGTTCTAATTTTCTTCAATTTTAGTTTGCACCTGCATGTGAGCAGTTGATGGTCTTATCCACAATCAGCACCTGGTCTTCTTCTGACTTTTGATATTGAGCTTTTCCATCATCTCTTTCCACAAATGTAGTCAATTTGGTTACTGTGTGTTCCATCTGGTGAAGTCCATGTGTATAGTCACTTTTTATGTGGGTGAAAATTTGTATTTGCTCTGAAAAGGTTATTGGTCTGACAAAATTCTATCATGCGATCTCCAGCATCGTTTCTGTCACCATGGCCTTATTTTCCAACTACCGAGCCTTTTTCTTTGCTTGCAACTTTTGGATTCCAGTCACCAGTAATTATCAATACATCCTGATTGCATGTTCAATTTATTTCAGATTGCAGAAACTGGTAGAAAATCTTTCTTATCTTCATTTGTAGCCTTGGTGGTGGATTTGTAAGTTTGAGTAATATTCATAACTCTTTGTAGGCATATGGATATTATTCTATCACTGACAGCATTGCATTTGAGAAGAGATCTTGAGGTGTCTTTTTTGATGCAGCCCCATTTCTCCCTAATCTGTCATTCCTGGCATAGTAGACCATATGATTATCTGATTCAAAATTGCCCATGCCAGTCCATTTTAGCTTACTGATGCCTGGAATGTTGATGTTTATGTGCTGCATTTCCCTCTTGATGATTTCAATTTTCCCAGATTCATACTACATATATTCCACATCCCAATTCTTTTTTTTTTTTTTTTTTTTAGTTTTTGAGACAGGGTCTTGCTAAATTATGCAGACTGCCTCTGGTCTCCAACTTGTGATCCTCTGCCTCTGCCTCCGGAGCCACTGGGATTATAGGAGTGTGCCATGGCGCCCAGCTCACATCCCAATTCTTAAGAGCAGATACCTGCAAAAAGTTTTTGCCACCGTGTTAAAATGGACATTTGTATAAGAAATTGTTTGTAGCTTTTTCATGATCCTCTCCCTAACTGTTCTTTTGACAAATTGACTTGTCATAGTCTAATTGTATCAGATTAATAGGTCTTACACTATAACTCAATTTTGGTAATTCCTTGTAGTCCTCTTTCATGCTTCTGGAACAATGCAGTTGAAAAATCTTGAGATTTTTCTGAAAGGCAAGGTGTTAAAATCTATTACCATTTGTAACTTCATTGTGTGAGTCATGATATTCTTGGTTAAGCAATCTAAAGAAAGTTCAGAAATAAGTGAAATGTTACAATTGGTAGAGCAAAAGGCAAATGTTACTCAGGTTGCCTCATTTCCAATGTCTCTAAAAAGAGCAGTGTTTTTTGTTTGTTTGTTTGTTTATTAACTATAAAACACATTAAAATTAGAATTTCTCTGTCAGCTTTGCATTTATACTTTATAACATATATTTGAATATGTTCAAGATCTTTCCAAGTATGAAAAATGCATTTCATTATCAAAATTTTTTTCAAAGGCTGTATTTTAAAGTGTGCAAAAGTGATGACAACTTTGCCTGGGCTTGCAAGAAACAGCAGTAGAGATAATGTCACATTAACAGAAAGCCGATTAGGCACAGTGAGCTTAGTTTCTGCTGAGGAGAGAGAGGTGACTTCACAGAGAAAGTGTGATTTAAACTGCATGTTAAAAAATAAGTTTTCTGGCAAGAAGCAGGAGGGAACAATAATTTCAGAGGGAAGAGATTAGATGATCACAGAGCAAGACAAGGAAAGCTGAAGGTATTAGGGATAGGTCAAGTGAGGGAGAGAGTTGCTTGAAGGACAAGACATTGGAACTTTCATTGTTGTTGTTGTTAGGTGCCGTGGAGTCGTGTCCGACTCATAGCGACCCTCACAGGGTTTTCAATGGCAGATTGTTTTGGGATTTCCTTGGGAGTGGGTTGCCACATCCTTCTCCCATTTTTGTGGGGCTGGGAACCGAACTTGGGACCTCAGAGACTGCAGAGTGGCGTTCTACCAACTGAGCTAAATCCCAGCCCTTGGAACTTTCATTACATTGGCTATTTTTAGTTTAGAAATGACAGCAATCAATAATTTGTAAAACATCTGTTAAGATGCTGTGGGAGAACTTGTGACTAATTGTTCCTATCTGGAAAGCTTCCTCATAGACAAGATAATACTTCATATTTATTTGAGGGATGCACATTTTGGAACTATTTGCAGGACTGTTTGAAGTAGGAAGAGACTAGAGGCAGAGACACCCACTCAGAAATTATGAAATACAAAGTAAGTCACCAATTTAGTAAAGTAGTTTCTTTTCATTTCTCAGACACTTCCTATTTATTTTTTAAAGTAAATTATAAATTGGTGAAATTTAAGTTAAAAAATGTTCATTTCTTTCTCCTATTTTCAGACCTTTCATCATTCAGGTGGTATTTTGTTATTAGAGTTTAGGACAAAGCCCCACTTCCCAGAATTAGGTTTGGCCACCCATCCTCAATACACCAATTAAAGAGATGGATGAGTAATGTTGAAAAGCAGAGCAAGGAGATTTAATCAATGTGCACATTGGGAAAAAGAACAGGTAAAGGAGTCCCATGACCCCAACTCTGTCTTTGGGGAACTTACATGAGATTTAGGTTTCAGTAGAGGAAAGATTGGGAGTAATGGAATGAGATAGGGATCCTTAAGCAGAATATGAGCCCATTCTGGTTTTGCAGGGTGATCCCAGGAAGTTGTTATCACTATCATCAGAGGAGGGGTTATTTGTAGTCTTTTGCCAAAGAGATGCTTCTGGATTAAAGTTTCCCAGATCCATAGTGCTTGGAGGTTTAGGACAAGGGCTGGAGGCCTTCAGATGACTCTTGGGATCTGGAACAGAACATTGTGGGTCCAAGTGAAGAGTGAATGCTTTCTAGTAGATACAGTTTATAAGTGCCTGTTACAAGTTGACTATTTTACAATGAAAAATTAATAAACTCTTAGATAAAAATCTGAATCATTATTCCTCAATGAAATGTGAAAGGCAAAATAAAAAAATAAGTATTTTGTGTATGAAATGTTTGCTCAAATTGTAATGTGATTATTAAAAAGCCACTAAAACTGAATTTTTATATATTTTTGAAAGATTCCAAATTGTTGTCATATGTTTCTGTTTCATGTCCTATTAAGAAAAATGTATATGTTAGGCATTAGGGAATTCCCTCCTTAAATCAATGACGAATATGTTCTTTTTAAAACAGACCTTCAGTTTTATACATGATTAATTGGAAAAGAAGTACAATGTTATGATTTTTTTCAGTGTTATACTGGCTTTCAGTTAGGAGTTCAACTTACTTGTAAATAAGTAAAATAATAAAACATTTTCATAGTACAAAAAATATCTTTAAAAATGGTATATGAAAATAAGAATGCTATTTATACATAAAATAATTTAAAATATGTTAGGAAGGTCAATATTTCAATAATTTGCAGAATTTAAGCATTCATATATTGAGAACTCTAATTTTGTGTTTAAAATGGGAGAAGGGCCTGGCAATCCACTCCCAAGGCAATCTCGAAACAGTTAGCCATTGAAAACCCGATGAGGGTTGCTATGAGTCGGATACCGACTCGACGGCACTTAACAACAACAACAATTTTGTGTTTAAGGTTACTTATTTTTAAAAGAATAATTTTAAATTAATATTGTTGTTGTTGTTGTTAGGTGCCGTGGAGTCGTATCTGACTCATAGAGACTCTCATAGGGTTCTCAATGGCGGATTGTTTTGGGATTGCCTCGGGAGTGGATTGCCATGTCCTTCACCCCATTTTGCAGTGCTGGAAGTTGAGCTCAGGACGTCAGAGACTATAGAGCAGTGCTCACGAACTGAGCTAAATCCCAGCCCTTTAAATTAATACATATCTTTAAAAAATAATTTAGAAACATCAGTAAAACGAACAAACAAAACCCCTGCTTACTCTAATATATAAGATATACTCTGTAGGACATACATTTTATACATACAAAAGAACTACAAAAGGTACTTTTTTTTTTTTTTACCTTTTTCTTCTTTAAATTGCACTGGTATGACTTTTTCTTTCTTTATTTTTTTTAAATTTATCTATTTAATTATATCTCTTTTAATTTTAATTATATCTCTTTAGGGGGCTGGGGTTTAGCTCAGTTAGTAGAGTGCAGTGCTGTACTCTCTGAGGCCCTGGGTTCAATTCCCCAGCACTGCAAAAATGGGAGAAGGATATGGTGCCCTAGTTCTGAAGCAATCCCAAAGCAATCAGTCATTGAAAACCCTATGAACAGCAGAGAAGCACTGACATAATGCCAAGCATGGCACAGTATCTGGTACTGTTTCATCTTCTGTTCATAGGGATGCTACAAGTTACACCCAACTTGATGGGATCTAACAACAAGCATATCTCTTTAGCATCCTTTAGTATTACAAATCATTTGGGGGGATGAAAATAACATGATCTTAATGA
The DNA here is from genome assembly GCA_007922755.1 of Pedetes capensis. NCBI lineage: Eukaryota > Metazoa > Chordata > Mammalia > Rodentia > Pedetidae > Pedetes > Pedetes capensis. The sequence continues at coordinate 50,541 of VMDO01009318.1, read as the reverse complement.
CTTACACAAATGTTATCTTATTGGTATATCATATTTTTATTTAGCCAATCATCTGTAGTTGACATTTATACTATTTGTATTGTCTCGAACATAACCATGGGGTGAACTATCTGAGAGCTAAATATTATACTCACTTCCAAGAAGTATAGTACAGAGGCTCTTCTCTCTTTTGAAAGGCCCATGTCCATATCTTGGATGTATACTGTTGTTTTTTTCTCAAGCATCTCCTTTTTCTCCCCTTTCTGTGTGCCCATGCTTGAATCTAAAGTGTGTACTGTCTTATCCATAATTAATAAACTCTCTAGTTTTGTTTTTTAAAAAGAAGGAGAAATACAGTAGAGAGATATTGGCAGTTAGGCAGTAATTTCTTAAGGCTTTTGATTCATAATGTGAAATAGCTATCCAATTTATATGGCACTTTCTCTAAAGTCTGCCATCCTGGGTAGTAGCTTTTTGTTTTTATTATTTCTTATTCTTTATAATATTCTGCTTAAAAAGAATTTATATGAGAATGAACATTTTTTAAATTTATTGGCTACCTGTAGTTTTTGAAATTTTTTTATTAATGTACTTTGTTAATTTATATAGCTACTGTTTGTCATTTAGTTTGCAAGTATTTTTCTTCTCTTGTCATTTGCTTTGATATTTTGTAAATGATATTCTTGAAATGAAAATATTTGTAGTTACATGAGTTGAATCTAAGAAATCTTGCTTCCCTCTCTAGACTGTTAGGTATATACACCTGTGTGTGTGTGTGTGTGTGTGTGTGTGTGTGTGTGTGTGTGTGTAGTGAGATTGTAGCACATAGGTACAGAGGAGTGAAAAGCACACAGGTAAATTTTGAAATAATAATCCACTGTACATTATTCAATCTCATTTTAGATAAAGCCAAAACCCTATGTGAATAGTTCACATGTTTATGAATTTGAGAATTCAGTTAAACTGCAAGAGTGAGTCTTTGAAAATATCGTGTTGTGGTGGTAGGTGCCATCCAGTTGAGTATGACTCATAGTGACTCTATGTATAGCGGGACAAAACATTCCCAGATTCTGTACCAGGCACAGAATCTTATTTAAACTTAAGCCCATTGTTGCAGACACTGTGTCAATCCATCTGGTGGAGGGTTTTCCTTTTTTCATTGACCGGACACTCTCCCAAACATGATGTCTTTCTCCAGGGACTGGTCCCTCCTGACTACATATCCAAAATATGTAAGATGCAATCTAGCCATCCTTGCTGCCAAGGAGCACTCTGGTTGCACTTCTTCGAGGAGAGATTTATTGGTTCTTTTGGCAGTCCATGGTATATTCAATAATTGTCTCCATCACTATAATTCAAAAGCAGCAATTCTCCTGTCTCCCTTGTTCAGTGACCAGCTTTCATAACCATAGGATGCAACTGAAAATACCATGGCATGATTCAGGCACACCTTCATCTTCAATGTGACATCTTTACTTTTCAATATTCTAAAGAGATCTTTTGCCACAGCTTTTCCCAAAGCAATGTGTCTTTTGATTTCTTGACTGCTCCTTCCACGGGTGTTGATTGTAGAGCCAAGTAAAACAAAATCATAGACAACCTCAATCTTTTCTCCATTTATTGTGAAGATGCATACTGACCCAGATGTAAGGATTTTTGTTTTGTTTATGTTTAGTCACAATCCATACTGAAGGCTATGTTCTTTGATCTTCATCAGTAAATATTTCAAATCTTCACTTTCAGCAAGCAGAGTTGTGACATCTGCATGATGCAGGTTGTTAGTAAGTTTTCCTCCAATCCTCATGTGTTCTTCCTCATAAAGTTCAGCTTTTCAGATTATTTTCTCAGCATATAAATTGAAGAGATATGCTGAGGGGATAGAGCCCTGAAACACCCTTTCTTGACTTTAAACCAAGCAGTGTTTTCTTGTTCGATTCGAATGATTGCCTCCTGAATCATGTCCAGATTCCTCATGAGTAGAATTAGGTGCTTGGTATTCCCATTCTTCAAAGTGTTATCCATAATTTATGATCCACACAGTCAAATGCCTTTGCATAATTGATAAAACACAGATGGACATCTTTCTGGTAGTCTCTGCTTCTGGCTAATATCCATCTGACATCAACAAGGATATCCCTGGTTCTCTGGCATCTTCTAAATTCGGCCTGATTTTCCAGCATTTCCCTGTCTATATACTGCTGTAGTTGTTTTTGAATGATCTTTAGTAAAATTTTGCTTGTGTGTGATATTAATGATATCATTCGATAGTTTCCACATTCACATGGATCCCCTTTCTTGAGAATAGGCACAAATATGGATCTCTTCCAGTCAGTTGGCCAGGTAGCTGTTTTCCAAATCTGTTGGCATAAACATATTAGCACCTCCAGTGTTGCATCTGTTAGCTGAAACATCTCTATTGATATTTCATCAATTCCTGGAGCTTTGTGTTTTGCAAATTCCTTCAAGGCAACTTCCATTTCGTCCTTTATCACCATTGGTTCCTCTTCATAGGCAACCTCTTGAAATGGTTGTTGTTCATCTACCAATTTTTTTTGTATAGTGACTGTGTATTCCTTCCATCTTCTTTTGATGTTTCTTGCATCATTTAATATTTTCCATGTCTACTCTTTCACCACTGCAACTTGAGGTTTGAATTTTTTCTTCACTTCCTTAAGCTTGAGAAGCACAGTTGTTTTCCCTTTTGGTTTTCTGTCTCCAGCTCTTTGCACAGGTCATTAAAATATTTGTTTTTGTGTTCTCAAGCTACCTTTTGAAATCTTCTGTTCAGTTCCTTAACTTCATCATGTCTTCCTTTTACTTTAGCTGCTTCTGGACATTCAAGGGCAAGTTTCAGGATCTCTTTTGACATGTAATTTGGCCTTTTCTTTTTTTTTCCTGTATTTTTAATAACCTTTTGCTTTCTTCATGAATGATATCTTTGATATGCCAAAACTTATCTAGTCTTCTATCATTTGTGTATAATGCATTACATCTGTTCTTGGGGTGGTATCTGAACTCAGGTGTGATAGACTCAAGATCATATTTTGGCTCTCGTATACTTGTTCTAATTGTCTTCAGTTTCAGTTTGAACTTGCATATGTGCAGTTGATAATATGATCCACAATCAGCATCTGGTCTTGTTCTGACATATGACATGGAGCTTTTCCATCATTTCTTTCCACAAATGTAATCAGTTTGGTTCCTCTATGTTCCATATGGTGAAGTCCATGTGTATAGTCACCATTTATGTTGGTGAATACATGTATTTGCTATAAAAAGGTCATTGGTCTGACAAAATTCTATCATGGGATCTCCAGCATTGTTTCTATCACTAAGGCCATACTTTCCAACTAGTGAGCCTTTTTTTTTTGTTTCCAACTTTTCAATTCCAGTCACCAGTAATTATCAGTACATTCTGTTGCATGTTTGATCTATTTCAGATTGCAGACGCTGTTAGAAATCTTCCTTGTCTTCATTTGTTACCTTAATGGTGATTGCATAAATTTGTGTGATAGTTATATTAATTGGCCTTCCTTGTAGGCATATGGATATTGTTCTATCACTGACAGCATTGTATTTCAGGACAGATGTTGAGATGTCTTTTTGATGATAAATGCAACCCCATTTCTCTTTAGTTTGTCATTCCCAGCATAGTAGACCGTATAATTATCTGATTCAAAATGGCCCATGCCAGTCCATTTTAGTTCATTGATGCCTAGAATATTAATGTTTATGTGCTCCATTTCTCTTTTAACAACTTCTAATTTTCCAAAATTCATACTACGTACCTTCTATGTTCCCATATTAATGGATGTTTACAGTTGTTTCTCCTCATTTTGAGTCGTGCCACATCAGCTAATGGAGGTTTCTGGGGCTTTACTCCATTTCTGTCATCAATGTAGACTCTACTTTGTAGAGGCAACTCTTCCCGAGTAGTCTTTTGAGTGCCTTCCAACCTGAGGGGTAATTTTCTGGCACTACAGCTGACAGTGCTACTTTGCTATTTATAGGGTTTTCAATGGCTAGTTGTTTCAGGAGTCATTTGTCTGGTCCTACTCCCTAGTCTGTCTTAGTCTGAAAGCTCAGCTGAAACCTGTCCATCATGGGTAACCTTGCTGGTCTCTGAGATACCAGTGGCATAGCTTTCAGCCTCATAGCAACATGCAAGCCTCATAGCAACATGCAAGTAAACTGACAGATGTGTGGAGTGAAAAATGTCATAGGGCATATTAATTTTCTCATAAAGGAAGATACAGCTTTTACATTCAGAAACCAGGACATACACTGCTAAAAATCAGTGTATTTGGGTAATTTTAAAAATACAGAAGACAGAATTCCCAGGAAGATGCAAAACTACATTTATGCTAGAAGATAAAAATTATTACTATGATTTTGTTATTGTTACATTCCATTGAATTGGTATCTGATTCATAGGGACCCTATGTACAAAAGGCAAAACACTATTGTCAGTACTTCTCTGCTATTCATAGGGTTTTCAGTGTCAGAGTACTATGATTAAGTCTCACAAAACACTCAAGCCAAATTAGGCTGTGATTGTCACAATAGAAATGTTATCTGATGAGAATCTGACGCTTATACAGGGTACCAATAAATGTTTCCCACTAGAAGTGACACTGTACATTTTAGATGATGAAATACTGTTGTTAATGGATATAGTACTTCAGTGGTGCCAGAAATATTTCATCAAGTAGATTCTCTGCATGAGGTAAAATTTCTTCAAGTTTAAAAATTTTATTAACAATATTTTATAAAATATATATTTCAACATTTGGCAAGACTATAGAGAAAAACAAGAAATGAAGAACATAAATTTTAGGAGAATAGTTACCTCTGGGAGAGAAGGAAGTGGGTGTAATCAGGGAGGGCAAATAAGGGACAGCAGCTCTTAAGCCTTAAGCCTTAAGCCTTAAGAAGGCTTAAGTCAGTGGTTACACAGGGTTTTCAAAAATTTTCCTTATGTCTTTGACACAAGTTATGCATAGGCTTTGTTTGCATAAGATATGAAAATATTTTAGTAATTCATTTAGGAAAGTACAGAAATACAGTGAATAGAGTAATGACCATATGTACTGAATGTATCCTGTGAACAAGGCGCCTCCTTCAACTGCTAATTTCCCTTCCCTGGTTACATGTTCTCACACCCTGTGCAACTCCTCCCCTTCTGTGTCTCTGTTCTACCCTTACTTCTCTCTCACTCCTCTCCGATCATTGGTTCTCCTTATTTTGTTGTCCGAATTTTCTCTGCCCACATACCGGAGGTAAATTCTCCCTTGTTGTTGTTGTTAGGTGCCGTCGAGTCGGTATCTGACTTATAGCGACCCTCATAGGGTTTTCAATGGCTGTTTCGGGATTGCCTTGGGAGTGGATTGCCAGGTCCTTCTCCCATTTTTGCGGTGCTGGGAATCGAACTCGGGACCTCAGAGACTGCAGCGCAGCACTCTACCAACTGAGTTAAATCCCAGCCCAGTTCTCCCTTAGCAGTATACAAATGAGCTTCAGACTCCAGACCTGGCTCATCTCCAGTGCAGAATTCACTTCCTTACCTGTGCTCTGTTGCCACAGTCTCAGAACATGCAGCACGTTCTCCAACTAGAGAATCATTGAGTCCAATAAGTTTATTTATATGAGTTATTAATAAAATGGTAGAGCCTCTGCTCTCTTTTATCTCACCTCAATGGCCTTCAAAGCCTCCTGGCTTTGCTGTCTGCTTAAAATCAGGAAATGCTGCCTAACTTCCATTTCAATACTCTTTTCTCAGCTCTATACTTCTATATTCAGCTCTACTTATATACGAGATGTTAGCACAAAATACAGTGAATGCTGCTGCTGAGTGCCATCCAGTGGAAAGGCAGTGGTCTTCAATGTGGGAACAATACGTGACAAGTTTCAACTATGTTTGTGAGCCTGAGACCAAGATTACAATTTCTCAATGGAACTTACTCAGTTCTCCTCATGTGAAAAAAGCATGTCATTATAGATCCAGCATCAAGGTGATGACCCTGATGGAATATTTTTATAAAAGATACTAAAGGTGCTAGAGCGAAAATAATTCACTTTTTTGAAAAATAGTGACCTATGAATTTGTATGCTATATAGAATTAATCAAGATAGTCAAGGTCTTCAGTGAAACTGATTTTATAGAAAAAGCATTGTCCATTAAATTATTGGTTATTTATCACTTGTACATTTACTCTTTTGAGTAACATAACTTTTTGCTAATCAGTCTTTCAAGAATGGTGGTAAGAGAGGATTTACTGCAAAGAAAAGTAAATTGAAAATACTAAACTGTCTTCTATTGGCACCTGATACAATGTTAATGAAATGCCAATTTTAAAAACAGATATTCTAGAATCACAACAGGAAATATATTTTATGTTTATTAAATTTGAACCTATAAAATCTAAAAGAATACTTCATAGACAGAATTGGTATAAGTGGGTTCTACATCTGTGTTAGCTTCATAAATATTTTGTTCTTAAAGAGCAAATAATAAACAATCGCCTCATCTTCCAAAGGCATGGGGCTATATTTTTTGCCTTTTACTATTGGTTCCAGATATAATTCTCATTTTATTTTCTTAAAATATTTGAAACAGTGAGTAGAGACTTCATCTTGAAGACACAGCTGTTCAGAAGATCGGACACAAAAGAAGCTCAACAGTACATTGTCAAATTGGATTTGAAATTGTAATTATGTGAATGTTAGCTACTGGAATTATAACATGGATCCTCAAGAAGAAAACTGGAAAGCTGCCAACTTCATTTTAGAAAACCATTCACATATATCACAAAGAAACTTAATACTGTCACCCCTCTCCCCTTATTGGGATGCAAACCCTCTCTGCTCTCTACTTGAAGAGCTTCTCTTGCCTCTTCTAGTTGAAGGTGAAGGCGGGTGGTTGGAAGTTGCCTTAATGATTTCCTCTCATCTGCCCATAATGAGCAGCTGCACTAAATTGCTTAACATCATTTTGAATATGCATAGGCCAATGCTCAGCTCAGATTAAAAGGGAAAAATGCAATTTTATCTTTTTGGCTATCTGAGTGCTTATAGTGAATATTTTTAAGACCTTAAAAATTGATATACAGCAAATTATTGTTGCAGTTTGATACTAAATAAGGCAGACAATTGGTTTTAATGGAACTTTTCAGATATATTTTCAGTTATTTCCTGTATAATTTACAAACTCCTAGCAACCCTTAATGAAACTTAAGAGAAGTTTTTCCTTTTCAAAATCTCTTTAAAAGTTCTCTTTAATCTCTAATGACTACCTCTCCAAATTTTCAATCCTATTTTTGGATGCTGATGATAGTCATTTGCTCTTGTCAAAGTCTTGGAAATAATGTGCACCTTTCCATATGCTTCTTGTTATTAGGACAATACTGAAACTTTGAGTTTTTTGTTAGCATAAACTTTTTCCATTCCTACTTGTATTTTAATTGTCTCGTCTTCATCACAAACCTGTTTGCTCTTTTTTGTCCTAATCAAACAACTGATTCTCCCCTTAACTTTCATGTTACTTACTACTTTTCTCTTTCTCCTTATTTTAAGTTGATCAGTGACTTCCATTTTGATCCCTATCATTCATTAAGCCACCTGTGCGGAGCAGGTTCTTCATCTCTGCTCCAAGCAGCAGCAGCTGTTTCCAGGCCTGCAATGGAAGACAGACACAGCAACAGAAGACCTTGTAGAGAAAAGTTAACAGATGAGCACTCTGCTTATTTCATCTTAGGTAAAAGCATAACACAAAGAGCGAATGTATGTGCAAAGACTTTGTTCTTCAAACCCGAGGTCTGCTGAGAGTGTCAAGTTTAAGGATGCAGGTAAAGACTCACAACACTGCCCAGCTCAGAAGTCAGTCTAAAGGATCTTCCAGAAAAGCAAATTCATCCACAGCTTCTATCTCATTATCTAAATCTCTCCTCTGGAAAGTTTTCCTCTTTCTTTGTTGAACACATCAGCAGGCATCTTTTACAACAGCCTCCACGAACAGTTCCTACTCTTCTAGGCATATCCCATGCAGACCTTCCTTTCCCTCCTCTCCAAACGCGTCCCAAAGTTCCCCAGTCCCAGCCCTTTGCTCCCTCTTTATTGACAAAAAGCTACCTATTTAAATCTTCTTTCATTTTCATTCTCTTCCTTCCTTCTAAAATGTGGCTTCCATTCTAGGCATTATGCAGTAGGAATTTGTTTCTTAAATTATACCTAAGTATTTCAGTCGTAAAGTAGAGAATATGGAGGAATAGGTCTACTTTAACTTGCATGGAACTGGAAGTCAACCCTCATTTTAAAAATTTGTCTATGCTAATTTCTGAGACTTTGTATTTTAGGGGCTTTTCTCTAATATCTGGGTCTCCTCTTAAATGACTTTCACTATCTTTTCCTTTTCTGTCAAATTATCACTTTAGACATTCTCCAAAGATCTATTATATTGCCTCTATACTCTCTTTTAGGAGCTGGAATTTAGCTCAGTTGATAAAGCGCCACTCTGCAGTCTCTGAGATCTCTGGTTTGATTCCCAGCACCACAAAAATGGGAGAAGGACGTGGCAATCCATTTCCAAGGCAATCCAGAAACAATCAGCCATTGAAACCCGATAAGGGTAGCTATGAGTCAGACACAACTTGATGGCACTGAACAGCAACAACTCTGTTTTATTATCTCCTGTCTGTTGACTTAAGAGTTAACATCTGGGCCAAACCTTCACTGGCTTTGAGTGACCCTAAGTCAGTGCTGTCAGCCCAACTCTCACAACTTGGTTTTCTTATATCCAGCTGGATGTCTTCCCTATCATAGGCTAGTGACATAACATTAAATTCTTTTCTAATAGAGATAGTATCTTAGAAAATAACAATTAGTTTTTATTTTCTGCCTTTTTGAGTACATAGGACACCAAGGTACCTGTTTAACAAAGATGATTCCACGGGGGATAAAGAAGGAAGAGGGAAGGGTAATGTTCTGACATTCCACATGAGACTTTAAAACTTGAATTCCAAAGTCTGAGGAGAAAGAGTTTTCTAAATTGCTTAAACTTCCCTTCAGCATTATTAGGGCTCAGTCCTGGTAAACTTGGTTGTGAGATTTCTCCCGCAGCGCACTGGTCCACTGTTCATGCTTATCCATGAAGTGGCATTCAGAAAGAAGGTTACTAAGTAAAGGATGTGAAAGAGGAGGCTGCCACTTCTCATTATGGGGCATTGTTGAAGTGGAATGCAGACAGCAGAAAGGAATGGAGACCTCAGGGTTGGGGATCTTGTTTTCAACTCTCTCTTCTGCTGGACCAATGCTGTGAGGGTGTGAGATGGCTTTTGGAAGCATCCTGGGCCTAAGTGGGAGAATGGCAAGGGAAGAAAATGTTTGCCTTGCTCTTGAAGGACATTGTTTTGGGACTATCCCTGCTCCCACCCAGGGTGGAGACATCAAAGGAAACATGATCTCGGACCTACATAGTAAGAGATTCTTGGATGCAAATTTCTTGGCCTCACTACATCTTCCTGTTGTGTGGAGAGACTGCAAATCTAGCCTGAGATCTGACTTAAGGTGGGGTGGGGTGCACAGCAGAGAGGATATGCCAAGTTCTGAGAACAAGGGTACCAGTCAGTCTTGGGTCTGGGAGGGTGGGGAAAATAATCCCAAATCAGAAACCACTAGCATATCTCATGTTACATTTTACAACTCAAAAGCAGAACTGCTTTTGTTATCCACACCCAAACTATCATCTATTGTGACCATTCCTTTACTAAGCAGCTTTCTCCCTTATGATGTCCTAGCCTCATTCCTAAAAATACCATCTTACCAGTTCTAGTCCATTCAAATTCTTCCTGGTCTATGAAGAATTATCTAATTCTCTAACTTCTGTGACTTGAACTAAAAATATCTCTCTTCTCTTATCTATAATAGGAGTCTGGTATTTTTATGTTTATTACATCTCTTATTTTATACCTTGGAAATCATTTACATTTACTGTTCTATTATTTTGAATTTTCTTTAAGAAATAGTTTTGTATTTTTCTTTGTATCACCATAGCTCTTAGCATGATCTTTTTGAACTTTTAATACTTAAATATTTTGAATGAATGATTACCTTAAGAATTACTGAAATACAAATGAAATTATCAACCAGAATTTTTTTATTCTACTAAAACGCATCTTACAGAAAATTTACCATTTTAACCTTTTTTAGGAAAGTTTACTGATGCCAAGCACATTCATATTGTGTGCAATTACCACAACCATCCACCCATCTTTTATCTTCCTGAACTGAAACTCTGTACCCATTATACAATAATTTTCTATTCCTCAATAGTTAACCCCACCCTCTTAGAACCACCACTCTACTTTTCTGCCTGTACAAAGCTGAATACTCTTTGTATCTTGAACAAGTGGAATAATAATATTTGTCCTTTTTCACTGGTTTATTTAGCATGATGTCTCCAAGTTTCATCCACGCTGTAGTCTGTGTTGGTATTTCATTTCAGCCTTTGTAAGGCTGAATAATATTTCATCATATGTACATACTACATTTGTTTATTCATTCATTAGTCACTGGATGCTTGAATTGCTTCCACTTTTTGGCTGTTAATGAGTGTACTGCTATGGACATAGTGTGTAAATATCTATTTGTGTTCCTTTTTTCAGTTATTTTAGGTATACACTCAGAAATGGAATTGCTACATCATATGATAATTATATGTTTAATTTTTTTGAGGAATTGCCATAATGTTTTTCATAGTGACCACACTATTTTACATTTTCACAAATAATGCAAGAGTTCTAACATCTCTATATCCTCAGCAATACTTGTTACTGTCTGGGTTTTTGTTTATTTGGTTAATTGATTTTTTGTTTATTCATTTGTTTTTGAGGGTAGTCATCCTAATAGGTGGGAAGTGGAGTCTTCTACCTGTGGCTTTCATTTATATTTTCCTAATAATTGGTAATTTTGAACATTTTTTCATGTGCTTATTGATCTTTTTGGTTTCTTCTCTGGGAAAATGTCTTTTCTAGTCTTTCACCCATTGCTTGCTCTTCTTTCCTTTTATTTCTTTCTTTCTTCCTTCCTTCCTTCCTTCCTTCCTTTCTTCCTTCCTTTCTTTCTTTTGTTCTTTCTTCTACTTCTTAATTGAGTTCTTTGTTTTTGATGCTGTTATTGTTGATTATATGAATTTGTTTATGTATTCTGGATATTAATCTTTTATCAGATACATGATTTACAAATATTTTCTCTTATTCAATGGATTTTCTTGTACATGAATTTGTTTATGTATTATGGATATTAATCTTTTATCAGATACATGATTTACAAATATTTTCTCTTATTCAGTGGATTTTCTTGTCACTCTTGATCTTCTTGATACTCAATTTTTAATTTTGATGAAGTGTAATTTATCTATTTTTCTTTTGTTGCTTGTGTTTTGCTGTCACATTTAAGAAGTCATTGTCAAATCCAATATCCTGAAGGATTTTTCTTTGTATTTCTTCTAAGAGTTTTATAATTTTTCTATGTTTAGCTCTTTAATACATGTTGAGCTTATTTTTGTACATGGTTTATGGTGAGGGTTCAACTTCATTTTGTTATGAGTGTATATCCAGTTTTACCAACACTATTTGTTGGGAAGACTGTCTTTTAAACCACTAAATTGTCTTGGCATCCTTGTAAAATATCATTTGACCATTTAAGTGAGAGTTTATTTCTCAGCTCTCTTCTATTTCATTGCTTTGTTTATACATCTGTCTTTATGCAGATATTACACTTCTTTGATTAATGTATCTTTCTCCTAAGCTTTGAAATCTATAGGAGGGAGTCATTCTAAATTCTTTTTCAGTATTGTTTTGGCAATTTCAAGTCTCTTGAGATTGCAAATGAATTTTAGATATCAGCTGCATTTTTTGTTCTCTCCTGAAAAAAGGCATCTCAAGATCTTCCTGAAGTACAATGCTGTCAGTGATAGAATAATATCCATTCACTTAGAAGGAAGTCCAGATAATATGATTATGATTCAAATTTACTCACCCACCGCTAAGGCCACAAAAGAAGATAGAGAAGATTTTTACTAATTCCTGCAGTCTGAAATAGATCAAACATGCAATCACAATGTACTGATAGTTACTGGTGACTGGAATGCAAAATTTGGAAACAAAGAAGGCTCAGTAGTTAAAAAGAAAATATGACTTTGGGGACAGAAACAATGTTGGAGATTGCATGATAGAATTTTGTTAGACCAATGACCTTTTCATTGAAAATACATTTTTTCACCAATACAAATGGTGACTATACACATGGAATTCACCAGATGGAACATACAGGCACCAAATTGACTACATTTATGGAAAAAGATAATTGGAAAGCTCAATATCAAAAGTCAGAAGAAAACCAGGTGCTGATTGTGGATAAGACCACCAACTGCTCATATGCAGGTTCATACTAAAATTGAAGAAAATTAGAACAAGTTGTACAAGAGTCAAGGTATGACCTTGAGTATATCCCACCTGAATTCAGAGATCATCTCAAAAACAGATTTGATGTGTTAGACCCTAATTATTGAAGAACAGATGAGCTGTGGCATAACATCAAAGACATCATTCAGGAGGAAAGCAAAAGGTTGAAACGACAGGAAAAAAAGGAAAGAACAAATTACATGTCCAAAGACACTATGAAACTTGTCCTTGAATTTCAAGCAGCTAACGGAAAAGGAAGACTGATGAAGTTAAGGAACTAAACAGAAGATTTCAGAGGGTAGCTTCAGAAGACAAAATCAAATGTTATAATGACGTGTAAAGAGCTGAAGATAGAAAACCAAAATGGAAAACACATTCTGTTTTTCTCAAGGTTATTGTTGTTGTTGTTGTTAGATGCCATCCAGTTGGTATCCAACTCATAGCGACCCTCGGTACAACAGGGGAAACAGTATTGTCAGTGCTTCTCTGCTGTTCATAGGGTTTTCAATGGCAGATTTATTTTGGGGAGGAGGTTGCCAGTTCCTTCTCCCAAGCCTACAGCTTCTGGTGTTCCCAGGTGGTCTCCCATCCAGGTACTAACCAGGCCTGACCCTGCTTAGCTTCCGAGATCTCACGGGATCGGATGCCACAGGGCTACAGCTGCAGGCTTCTCAAGGTTAGGGACTTGAAAAAATTCAAGCCTCGGGTGGCAATAGTGAAGTATTCTACAGGGAAAATATTAAAAAATACAGGAAACATCAAAAGACAATGGAAGGGATATTCAGAGTCACTATACTAAGAAAGAATTGGTGCATGACCCACCATTTCAAGAACTTGCATATGATCAGGAGCCAATGGTAATGAAGGAAGAAATGGAAGCTGCCTTGAAGAAACTGGCAAAACACAAGGCTCCAGGGATTGATGGAATGCCAATAGAGATGTTTCAACAAACAGATGCAGCACTGGCGGTGCTCACGCATTTGTGCCAAGGGATTTGGAAAAGAGCTACCTGGCCAACTGACTGGAAGAGATCCATGTTTGTGCCTTTTACCAAGAAAGGAGATCCAACTGAATGTGGAAGTTATTGAATGATGCCATTAATATCACATGCAGGCAAAATTTTGCTAAAGATCATTCAAAAGCAACTGCAGTGGTATATTAACAGGAAAATGCCAGAAAATCAAGCTGGATTCAGAAGAGGGCAGGGAACCAGGCACATCATTGCTGATGTCAAATGGATATTAGCCGAAAGCAGAGAATATCAGACACGTGTCTATGTTTTATCGACTATGCAAAGATATTTGACTGTTTGATCTTAACAAATTATGGATAACTCCATGAAGAATGGGAATACCAGAGCACCTAATTGTATTCATGAGGTATCTGTATATGGATCAGGAGGCAGTCGTTCAAACAGAACCAGGAAACACTGCTTGGTTTAAAATCAAGAATGGTGTGTGTCAAGGCTGTATCCTGTCACCATATCTCTTCAATCTCTATTCTAATCAAATTATCCAAAAAAGTGGACTTTATGAAGAATAATGCAGCATGATGATTGAAGGAAGATTCGTTAACAATCTGTGTTATGCAGGTGGCACAACTCTCCTTGCTGAAAGTGAAGAGGAATTGAAACATTTACTGCTGAATATGAAAGAACATATAAATAAAGCCTTTAGTATGGATTGTACCTCAACATCAAGAAAACAAAAATCCTCACACTGGGTCAGTATGCAACTTCATGATAAATAGAGAAAAGATTGATTGAGGTTGTTCAAGATTTGCTTTACTGGGTTCTACAATCAACACCCATAGAAACAATAGTCAAGAAATCAAAAGATGCATTGCATTGAGAAAAGTTGTGACAAAAGACCTCTGTTAAGTGTTGAAAAGTAAAGATGTCACATTGAAGACAAAGGTACACCTGACTCATGCCATTGTATTTTCAGCTGCATCATATGGTTGTGAAAGTTGGACATTAAATAAGGGAGACAGGAAAAGTATTGATGCTTTTGAATTATGATGCTGGGGATGAATATTGAATATACCATGGACTACCAAAAGAACCAAGAAATCTGTCCTAGAAGAAGTACAACCAGAGTGTTCATTGGAAGCACGGATGGCTAGACTGCATCTTACATATTTTAGACATGTTGTCAGGAGGGACCAATCTCTAGAGAAGGACATCATGTTTGGGAGAGTGACATGTCAATGAGTAAAAAGGAAAGCCCTCAACTAGATAGATTTAGACAGTGACTGCAACAATGGGCTTAAACATTAAAAAGGTAGTATGCCTGGCACAGAATTGGGGATTTTTAAAAGTTTTATATATAGTGTTGCTATGAGTCAATGGCACAATTTTACTTAGCCACACAAAAGACCATATGAATAAAAAGAATTAGGTTTTTTTTTTTGTTGTTGTTGTTGTTTTGTACTGGGGGGTTGAACTCAGGGCCTCTCACTTGCATGCTCTGCAAGAGCTGGAGCACTGAGCTGCACCCCCTACCCATTTTTTTACTTTTCTGAGACAGGGTCTTGCTAAGTTACGCAGACTGCCTCTGGTCTTGAACTTGTGATCCTCCCGCCTCCGCCCCCTGAGCCGCTGGGATTACAGGCATGCACCACCACTCCCGGCCTAAAAATTAGTATTTCAAATATTTTGTTTTTAGCACAAAGAATCCCACATTTTGAAAATATTAATAACATCTAAAATATTAAAATACAATAAATACAATATGGTGCAATGGAAATAACCTTAGATTAACAGTAGGGAAATTAGGGATTTGGTTCTAACCTCTAGCCTCTAATCAACTGTGTGATGATCAACAAGTTATATAATCCTTCTGAGGCTCGACTTCCTTATTCTTATACTGAGGATGTTGAAATGGAATATCTCTGACATGTACCAACATTTTATGAATAATACAAATTCTGGCAATTTAGCATGATAGTATTTTAATCTCTCTCTGTACATGTTGTTGTTACTAGGTGCTGTGAAGTCTTGTCTGACTCACAGAGACCCTCATAGGATTTTCAATAGCTGATTTTTTCGGAGTTGTTTTCTGGGAGTGGGCTGCCATGTCCTTCTCCCATTTTTGAGGTCCTAGGGATTAAATCCAGAGCCTCAGAGAGCGCAGAGTGGCACTCTACTAACTGAGCTAGACCCCATCCCTTTCCCTACCTATTTGTACTAAATACTATGATTATGAAATTAACTTCCTCCCCAACTGAAGTGCATTATTTGTATCTTTTCCTGTTGTTACCAGGGAGACACAGGGAGCATCAGTAGGTGGGTCCAGACCACTCATTTTGGTATCTGGCAACAAAATTTTGGTCCTTGTATTTGGCATATAAAAGAATTTATATCTGACACTGAAATTATAATAGACAGTGCAGATAAAATTTATTAAAGCTAGTACACCACGGGGGAATAATTACATGGAAAACAGATATCTGGAGAAGGTTAGGTAAACCTGGAAAGGAAATTCGAAAAGCCTATGTACCCAGGGCTAACTAGTATAAGGATGCTTCTATTCCCCAGTGTAAGGTAAAGAAGCCAAAGAATACAGGAGAGTTAAGCAGGCTCTTAAAAGGAAAGGTGGCTTGGATAGACAGAGAAGATGGTGGGGCCAGAGACATGTGTACATGGTTACTGGAGAGAATAGAAGAGTGGGAAGAGGTGGAAGAAGAGAGAGCTGATGGAAGGAGAGAGTGAAAGAAGGAATCAGGAAAAGAAGAGAAATCACCAGGGATGGTTTAATTCCAGAAGCATAAAATTGTGAGGTCAATGAAGTAAAAGAGGTAGGAAATCTTTAGAAATGGAATGTTTGAGACTGGAATGCTGGAAACTTGAGCAGCCAAGGACATTTCTTCTTTGGTCTCACAATCAGAATTAGGAGTATGCAATTCTGTAATTGTCCAAGCATCTAGAGATAAAGAGTCAGAGAGAAAGATAGAAATAGTTCTGAAGTGTTGAAAGGGAAGGGAGAAAAACACAGGACCAGGATGAAATCAGAGAGAATGTGATGTAGCACAGTTACGTAGCTAGCTTAGGCATTAGCAGGCAATATGGAGGAAAGAGGGGATTTAAAATGGCTCCTGCCATTCTTCTGTGATGAGGAAGCCACCTGCATCCCTGAGGACACTGGAAGGACATTTTGCAATGGCCCACATCCTAGGCCAGGATTGATGGCTGCCTGAAGGTAAACAAAGGTAAACTATTCTGGGAGTTCCACTTATGGGCCCCTCCTTCTGAAAATATTCGAAAGGTCCAGTAAGTCCTTTTACAAAGCAAAGACACCAGGTGTAGGGTGGTTCTCCCCTCCCTTAAGGCCCCAAATTCACTATAAATGCACATTTGACCTTTAACCTGGCTGTAGCCCTTTCCTACTGCCCGCCTTCACATCTTTATAATCTCTGTTGATATTCTATACTCTCCATCTTTGGGCAGGAGTTTAGCTCAGTTGGTAGAGTGCTGCTCTGCACTTTCTGCGGATCCATTTTCGAGCCCAGCACTGAAAAAAATGGGAGAAGGATGTGGCAGTTCACTCCCAAAACAATCCCAAAACAATCAGCCATTGAAAACCCTGAGAGTCACTATGAGTCAGACATAACTCCATGGCACCAACAACAGCAACAATATTCTCTATCTTTAATAACTTCATTCTATGGTATAATTTCTATGCCTCTTATAAATTATTTTATACGGGAAACAGATGAACCAAGGTACCTGCTGCAGAGAAGGGGGAGGTAATTGTAGCCGCTGGGGAAGAAACTGCCTGCCCTCTGGCCTCCAGACCCATGTAATCCTTTCTCAGGACCTGCTTCCCATGTCTCCCTGCTAACAGCATTAGATTAGCCAAAAGTAATTTAATAGATGACAAAATGTGTAAGATATGTCATTTCATCCTGATCAGTGACTATCAAGTATTCCATAAAGTCTTCTAAATACAATACTTTGTGCTGGAAGCACTTTGCTGTATGGCATCTGAAGAAGGGCAACTTTTCATGCTTATAACCTAACAACAATAACCTATTCAAGTAGCATAAGGCAAAGGTTGTTGTTGTTGTTAGGTGCTGTTGAGTCATATCTGACTCATAGTGACCCTCACAGGGCTTTCAATGGCTGATTGTTTGGGGATTACCTTGGAAGTGGATTGCCATGTCCTTCTCCCATTTTTGTGGTGCTGGGAATCGAACCCAGGACATCAGAGACTGCAGAGTGGCACTCTACCAAAGGCAGCCCTTCAGAATTCATCATCCTGGAAAATATGGCCCACTGGGAATTTCCAGAACTTCAGAGCAGGCCTTGGAAATTTACCACTTCAGTCACCAGCAGAGAATATGGATGTGAGGTGATATTAGATCACATGTGAAGGTTAAAAAAAAGAAAAGAAACAAATAGATGTGAATGGGCAGGATTCAGTGGGGTATACAAAAATGTTTAATTAGCTTTTTCTCCAAGTGCTTCCAAATTTGTTTGTGGGATCTGCCATCCTTTTGTCTGGACAATACAACAGACATAGTTTTCTAATTTCTTCATCCTTGAGAACAGTCCTAATGGTAATCTAAGTGCACTTTCATGTCTTAAAATTCCATTGCATTCTAAATCAAATTCTTAATGTGCAATTATAATTATCAAAGAAGGTCTTACTGCATTTAGAAAAGGGAGCTATGACCTGATTTTTGCTTTTTAAAGTTCTTTTGAACTTGTCTTCCACATCTGGTGGTTCTTCATGCTTCCTGGTAACAAAATCTAGTATGTAATAATTAAACTTTTGTGACATCAAAAGTGCTACCTAAATTCAATCTAATATTTTGTCATTCCCAAGAGTTAAAAGGAAACGTGGCTTGGATAGAGTGATATTTATTTTTATAATGTAAAATTTACAGTATACCTGGAAAGTTTCTACCTCCTTTTCAACCATTCTGGGTCTATTAACACTGAACTTAATGTAATATCTCTTGGATATACTTATATTTTTAGCTGAAATTTTAAAGTTAATGAGTTCCATATGTTTACAATTTAAGTGCTTAAAGTAAATACTTTGGAATCTTTTCATAATGACAGTTTTAGAAAATAGGAATAGCACCTGATTTGGCATTTCTGCTTTTGCATTGCCAAAGATATGATTGGACTTGAGATATGGCAAAATTTCTGAGATATTTGTCAACCACCTACTACTTACACTGCCCCTGCAGCCAAACCGCTGAGCATCCGATCCTGTCAGATCTCTGAAGCTAAGTGGGGTTGGGCCTGGTTAGTACTTGGGTGGGAGACCACCTGGGAACACCAGGTGCTGTAGCCTTGGAAGAAAGACCTCGCAACCCACTCCCCAAAAACAATCAGCCATTGAAAACCCTATGAATACCAGAGAAGCACTAACAGTACTGTTTAGCCTGTTGAGTACATAGGATCACTATGTGTTAGACACCAACTCCATAGCAAGTAACAACAACTTGCACTGTATATTATTCATAGAAGATGCTCAGTAATTATGCATTTAAATTGCTTGTGCGTTCTCACAGAAATCTAGTACATTTCTTTTTATGTATTATCAAACTTCCTTTTTGAGTTTCAAGGAGTGCATATTATTAGTTCAAGTATCTTAATATTTGGAAATAAGTCCATTTTTAATAACTATTAGGATTTCATATACTTTAAACCTGGTTTTCAATTTCTCTTTCTAAGCTGAGGTCCTAGTTGTCTCACATATTGTCTTGTATGAGAGCTACTCACCAACTTTGCTAATTGTAGTTTTTGACTATTTGCCAAAATCAGTTATATCCTTTCTGCTCTACAACTCATTAGCCCATACATAAGCTTCCATGTGTATATGACAATTGTTCCTTACTTAGGAGCATCTTAAAACTTTTCAATGTATTTGATTGACTTTATTTCTATTATTTACAGAGATGTCTGTTTTTAAAAAATATACCAATTACATGCTAATTTAACTCATTAGAATCAGGAAATCATTATATTACCTAAACTATACTAGTATTCTAGCTGAAATGTATTTCCTAGTTTTTTACCCAATGGCTAAGCCATAATTTTACAACAATACTAGTCTTTTATATCATTAAAAGCTCTTATTACAACTATTTTCATATCATACTTTTCTAAGTAAAAAATATATATCTTTCTATGTATTCTCTTGTCTGTCTATATGCTCTCAAAATTTTGTCCTTTAATCTGAACCACTTCAGACATGTGTATGTATATCTTGTTTTTCCCCATACAAAGGCTAGCCACTTAAAAAAAATAGAAATAGTAAAATAGTAAAGTTTGGATAAACACTATAATTATATCAATGTGTATTATTTTGTATAATTAAATACAATTTAAAATATATTAGAAAATAATTTTTAAAATGCACCCACATGTTTCTTCAGAAAGGCAACAAATGGGAAACTTAATCTTAAAACTCAAATTTAATATTCTGTGCAATACCATATACCTTTACATTTTTTCAGATAAAAGAGACTCTTGGGTCAGTCCCACACATCCACCTAACATTTCTCTAGGGTTTTCATCACTTATTCTAAGAAGCTCTTGTTCAGCAAATAAATTTTCAAACTATTATTAAATTTGGGTTGCTAGTTTCTCAGATTTGGTTTGAGATCTCTGAGGGAAAAAATCCAGAGCTTCAATATTAGCTACCCAATGCATAATGTCTGCTTTCAAAACAATGAGGAGGGAAATATGACCCTGTGCTTGGGATTTGATTTCTTGCCAATTGCACTGAAGTGTTACATTCATTATGTCATACCACACACATCTGATAAGGGAAGACATAATGCTGTTGGATAGGTTCTTGTATACAAAAACTCTATAGGTCAAGTAAAGAGCTGTTTTTCATTTAATAACTGAACTATGCAGGTGCTAATTTGGACCATATGCAGGACAATGCAGCAATATGTTACGCCACAGTGGAATGGTGGTGTGCGTTAAAGTTGGTATTAAGGGGAATTTTTTGATTAATTAAGGTACCTAAGCTCTGGTTAATTTAAGCCACAGAATTCAATTGACATAACTTTGTAAAAATGAGGCTTATAGAAAACTGTCATAATGCTGAATTTTTTCCTGTTCCTTCTCTTCACACACCCTGACTTTTTGAAGCTCCCCATGGACCAGTTCACTTGAGAGAAACATTGGACACTGGGAAAGGCCAAATTAGAACTGAGGCAGCAATTGACTCCCTCATTAAATATGCCTGCCATGGGATCTGCATAGTGGATCTGGCACAGTAATACTGAATGATTCAGGTTCTTAATATTTTTCATCTTCTAGCAGGAACTTAGTTGGAAAAAGACCCCAGAGGTAACATGCTAAAAACCATTTTCACAATTTAATTGAAATTTTGCACTAACCAACCAAGTCTAGCAAAGTATAGTCTATGTGTTGAAGCTTAAATAAATCCATGGTAACTTTGATGAAAAATTTATTTTAATGCAGTTAGAATCAAACCCTAAGAGAATACTTTAGATCCTCAACTTATCTAGTGAAACATTTCATAATCTTCTAGTCTTTATTACTCATATGCATCTCTAGATTTTATACTTTTATCTCCTTTTTGACACTATTTTATAAAACTTCTTTTATTTGTCTTATAAGTAATATTCTATAACTTTTTTAAAATTGAGGATTAAATAATAATTCTTCAGTTGATTGCAGTCACACAAACCTATGTGGAAAAAACATTTTGTCATCCCTATTAGACATAGAAATGCTCCCCTGGCTCTTACTATTTAGTCTGTTTTACTGCTATGAAGCATCTGTTCTAAAAAATAAAAATATAATCAAATTTCCTCTGATCTCCTGCCTACCGTATAGTAATTTAGAGACCATTTACTTGATATCATATTCTTGTTCCTTCCATTACACTTCTGACTGAAAATACCTGAGTGACGCTCTTTATACTTATTCCTATATTGCTATATAACTTTTGAATCAGAATTACTCTTCAAACACACCCATATTTATTATTCTTATGAATCTCAATGAAATATACTTTTTGAAAGTTACCCTTATCATTGGAAAACACTTTTGTGTCTGAAATAAACTTGAACCCCCTGCTGGTCGATCAAGCCATTCCACCATCTAGCTCAACCCCCCAGTCAAATTTCTCTGCTATAGCTCTTCAGTGTGAGTCTCCACTCAAGCAACTTGTTCTTATGATTAGACTTTTGAAACTATTACATTGACTCTCCTCAGTTCACCCAATTCCATTTCTCTGGAATGTGCTCCTCCCTCTTTCTGTTTATTAAAGCTCCATATTTCACATTCCCATGTTAAACTCCAGCTCTACCACCCAGGATTTCCTCAACCTAGTAACTCTTGAAGTTATTTTTTTGAAAATCCCAGAATTTCCTTCCTAAAGGAGGCTGTGTGCATGATCTGTTTAATATCTTCATTTTATATGTATTCAAATTGAGACCCACAGAAGATAAAATTACTAGCTTAATATTGCAGAAAATTTAAAAGATGCTCAAAGTGGGAAATTTACACTGAGGTGAGCATTACTGTTAAAAATTCTGTGAGATTGGGGTTTGAGCCTTATGTCCATTATATAACAAGAGTGTAATGGGTGCTTTGTAAATTTGAAGATAGTATCCTGATCATATTGGCTTACTAGAACTTGGTGACTATTTTTAA
This sequence comes from Pedetes capensis, assembly GCA_007922755.1. NCBI lineage: Eukaryota > Metazoa > Chordata > Mammalia > Rodentia > Pedetidae > Pedetes > Pedetes capensis. Next base: position 28,449 of record VMDO01009318.1, on the reverse strand, counting down.
TGAAGACTATCCAAAACATAAAGCATGAACTTCCATCATTGGAAAATTTGCAGCAAAATAATTTGTAAGATTTATTCATTTAAGGTAGATTATTATCCTTATGACTATCATAACAAGCTAAATTTAGTCATCAAAGAAATTATTCCTATAATTTCTCCATTGTATATATACAAAAATTACAAAAATCATCTACTTGAAGAATTGTTATGTAAATTTGCCACTGACCTTAAAATCTTTGGTGTTTCTGGATTATCATTTAATACTAGAAATACAACACTTGATTTCTGAAAGCCACACATGCAGTACATTCTTTGGAATCTTCTTTGTTGGATCACTGCTGAACAACATGCAAAGCTTTGTATTTTTTCACCTGAATAAATAGTGCCCTACATTTCACCCTTTGAGGTCAATACCTATGTCTCATAAAACAGGCATTTTTTGGCTCTTTTTCTACCTATTCTAATGAGAAGCAAAAACTTCAACACTTATGCCACCTGATTGAGAGTGAAGGCATCTATGCTTTTTATTCTTATGGTCACCCGTAGTTATATTATGTAGTGATCTCTTCTCTTTAAGAAAGAGCAGTATATATCTGTATTCTTCTCTTGACTTTGATTACCAACATAGTTTCAAAGCAGATGACTTACCAAATACTCTTTAAGTTTCACTATAATATGCAATAAAAGAAGTATGCAGAAGAATTGCCAATATCTGCACAGTATTTGTGAATTACATTATTTGTCAAAATAAAATGACAATTGATATCTTTAATTGTAACTTGGCTATAGCATTCTTTCAACTGTTTCAGTTTCCTAAGTCATTATATTTAATTATCTTAAGTGTCAATTATAGGTAGAAAATATAATTACTATTATTAAAATATTTCACGCTACTTATAACATGAAAGGTAGAATTATTTGTTTTGGATATGTCTTGAATTTGACACTTTAAAAAAGCTACTGCAGTTCAACTGTGTAGAACAAATACATTTTAGAGTCCAAAGCAGAAATAAAAGTTTTACTTGTATAGTTCATATGTCTCCATAATTTGTCTTTTTGTTAGATTTAAGAGAGAGATCTTTTGGGCTTATCATGTTCTATTATTGAAAAGATCATTAGGGTTTGCTAACAAACACTGGATGCTTTGGTATTTAGAAATGTTTTATGGTGGCATCATTAAAACAAACTATGTTTGATAGCCAAGGTAATACAAATGTGCGGATGGTTTCCATACTTGGGCACAGGATGGTATTTTTATCCTAATTTCATATATCATTATTCATGTAGGGAAACATTTGAGATATTTTTAACTAATAGTGTGGGATAGTTTGGATTATTCTAGATATGTTAGAAAATCTATCTTATTAGCTTTCTAATGCAAGTAGACATTTGGTATCTCTTCAAAGTGAAGTCTAGTGATTATCAATGGATTGCTAGAGCTTTGTTTTGTTTCCTTTCCTTTCTTTTTCTCTTTTTCCCACCAAGCTTATTCCTACTTGTTCCAGTGACAGCTTCTTCACATTCATTTCAGTGGGAAATCCAATTGCCATCCTTATTAGACTAATTACCCAGAAAAGACAAAGCTGTATTCTATCACATGCTCATCTTTAGGCTCAGAATCTGGCCCAAATAGATGTGGGCATCTCTATAAAGAATTTTTATGTTATTCCTCACTACAGTATCTCCAATAATCATCTCCTTTTTTATGGCTAGAATTGAATGCATCAGAAATAAATCAATGTAAACTATATATGTTCTACTGTATTAGAATAAATTATGGATTTTATACTTTTTATTTTAAATGATACAATAATTTGAGCACAAATAAACAAAAGCCCCATATATGTACAATTTACATATATCCACATTATGGAAGAATCTAATCCACTATATCTTAACTATACTAATTTCAAATATGTCACTTGCTCAGACAATATATGGAAGAGAAGTTGTATTTGTGAAGAGCAAGTGTAGCCTTTGTACATTATGTGAAAGGCTAACACCCTGATAAAAATAGCAGATGCATAAAAGACAGAAAAATTAGCAAAGCAACAGAAGATTAGTAAAAGTACAGAGGATCTACACACTTTATCCCTTTGTATATTATTTCCTTATTAATGATTATCTTCTATGTCCTAGGTACAAAGAATATAGAATAGTGAATAAAGAAGAGATTTATTTATATATTCTTCCTATATAATTTACATTCTATTTAAGTAAATAGGTAACAGATACATAAATAAAACATACTATATAATTTTCCATGATGAATGAGAAATTGAGTAAAAACCAGATATGTGATAGTGAGGGAAAACTTAAAAGAATGGTTATGACAGGGTTCTCTGAAGAGGTAACATTTGAAGCGAGGTCTGAATGGTAAGAGCAATGGGAATAAATGATGAAAATTATCTAAAACCAGGTGCCAAGGTACACACTTGTAATCCCAGCAACTTGGGAGGCAGAGGCAAGAGGATCGCAGGTTCGAGACCAGAGGAAGTCTGCAAAATTTAGTGAAACACTGGTTCAAAAAGTGAAAAAAAAACAAAAAGAGAGTGGGCTGGAGGTGCAGCTAAGTGGCAAAGCATGCAAACGCGAGGGTTCAACTCCCAGAACGGCAAAAAAAATAATTAATTAATTAATTTAAAAAGATCTAGGCAGAAGGAAGGGTAACTTCAAAAACCTTGAGGCATAAATGACCTTAATGTGTATAAAGAATATCTGGAAGCCCACTTTGCTTGGACCATGATGAGCAATGGGAAGAGTAGTATGAGGGAAGTAGCCAGGGAAAAGTCATATATAAGCTTATGCTTAGCGAAGCAATTTGGATTATATTCTATTGTCAATGGAAAAGATGAAGTGAAATATACTTAACATAAATAAAGGGCTGATATTTTTATGCACATTTGAATCAAAATAGTTAAATTTTTTTTAAATAGTCATTTCTTAAAGGAGTTATTTCTAGTTGTCAGAAAAATGATCAATGTGAAGTAACTAACAATTGAAGATTCTGGTTAAATGAGGCTTAAAGGAGTGAATTCCTTTATAGAATATTCTAAGGTTAGGAGATAATTTCAGAAGCAAATATACTTGTATGATCATTCTTTTTGGTGGCTTTTTAATCCTTGCTAGTCCTTTATTCTTAATTCTTTTTTTCTTTATTCTTTTTCTTTTTTTCATTAGCATGTTAATTGTACAAATAATGGATTTCATCGTAACAATTTCATACATGTATAAAATGTACTTCAATTCTGTCTACCCCATCACCGTCTCTTGTCTCTCTCTTTTCCTGCTGGTCCATCCCTGGCCCCCAAAATAAGTCCCCCTTCTACTTTCTTGTCATTTTTTAAAAATCTAGATTCTACATATGAAAAATGTGATATTTACCTTTCTGAGTTTGGTTTATTTCACTTAACAAGATGGTCTCCAGTTCCATCCATTTTCCTGCCAATGACATAATTTCATTTTTCTTTGTGTCTAATACCCCATTGTTTATTAGTGCCATATTTTATTTATCCTTTTATCTATTCAAAAGCACCTAGACAGATTTCATAATTTGACTATTATGAATATTCTCACAATAAACATAGGTGTGCAGGTATCTATGTTATGCTGACTTTGATTCCTTCTAGTATATACCCAATGCCTGTAGCCATACCACTGTGGCATCCAGCTCTGTCAGATCTCGGAAGCTAAGCAGGGTTGGGCTTAGTTGGGCTAGTACTTGAATGGGAGACTACCTGGGAACACGAGGTGCTGTAGGCTTCAGAGAAGGACCCAGCAATCCACTTCCAAAATATAGGCATTGAAAACCCTATGAATAGCAGAAAAGCAGTGACAATACTGCTTTGTCTGTTGTACATAGAGTTGCTATGAGTTGGGCACCAATTTGATGGCACATAACAATATACTCAGGGGTGCTACAGAAGGATTATGTGGCAGTTCTATTTATAATTTTTGCAGAAGCTGTGTACTTATTTCCATAGTGGGTGAACTAATTTACATCTTCACCAACAGTGTATGAGTTACCCTCTTCCTGCATCCTTGCCTGCATTTTTGTGTTTGTTTTCTTGATGATAGCCACAAAACATGGAGTGAGAATGAACCTCAATATTGTTTTTATTTGTATTTTCTTTATGGCTGAGGATGTCGAACATTTTTCATGTATTTCTTGGCTCTTTGTACTTCTTTTCTTTTTGAGAACTGTCTGTTTAATTCATTTGCCCATAGATTAGGATATTTGTTAGTTTGGTGTCTAATTTTTTTCAGCTCTTTATATATTCTGCATATTAATCTCTTATCAGATGAGTAGCCAGCAAAGATTTGGGTGTCTTTGTTGAGAATCAGATGGCTATAATTGCATGAATTTATTTCTCGGCCTTCTAGTCCATTGGTCTATGTGTCTGTGTTTGTACTATACTGTATTTACTATGGCTCTTTAGCAAAATTTGAAGTCAGGTATTTTGATACTTCCAGCATTGTTCATTTTTGCAGGACTTCTTTGGCTATGTGGGGTCTTATGTGCTTCCACATGAGTTTTAACATTGTTTTTTTATATTTTTGTGAAGAATGCCATTGGAATATTGATGTGGATTACATTGAATCTGTATATCACTTTCAAAGATATAAACACCTTCACAATATGAATTCTGTCCATGTTTGGCTAAGGGAGTTCCTTTCATCCTCTAGTGCTTTCTTTAGTTTCTTTCTTCAATGATTTATAGTGTCATTGTAGAGAGCTTCCCCGCCCCCTTGGTTAGATTTTTTCTGAGGATATTTTTTGAGGCTATTGTGAATGGGATTGTTTTCCTGATTTCTTTTTCAGCATGTTTGTTATTTGTATATAGAAAAGCTACTGATTTTTGTGTGTGTTGGTTTTGTATCTTGCTGCTTTGCTGAAAGAACTTTCTGGTAGAATCTTTAGAATCTTATAAGTACAGGAGTATATTGTTTGCAAACGGTAATTTGATGTCTTCCTTTCCTATTGGTATCCTTTTTATTTCTTTTTTTCTTGCCTTGTTGCTCTAAGATTTCCAGCACTATATTAAATTAGAGCAGAGAAAGTAGAAAAAATCTTGTTCCTGATTTTTCTCAGCTTCCATTACCTTCTTGACACCAAAGACATTACTAATAGTAATATTGAAATTCTCCTGCCTCTTCCTCCTTTATACTAAATCCCAAGGGCCTCTAGACTATATGACTGATACACCCATGACAATATAGTTACATCTAGAACTAGTTAAGTACTGTCTCAAAGATATTTAGAAAAAAATATTCCAAATAAGTTCTACATTTGCTTTATTGGGCATGCCAGGCTCCTTTGCCGGGCTGTGGGTCAACACCTCATTCAATACAACTTCATTGCAACTCCAACAGGTACAATCTTATCTATTGCTGCACCTGCAAACTCCACAGTTCCCTATAAAGTACCACATTTCTTCTAGACGCAGAGAGCATGATTACTATTCCACAAGGTAATACCACAGATATCCTGAATCCTTAAAGTGCCTAAGATGGGAAGCAAACTGTGGCAAGTGGACAAATGGGAGGTAACTTTCCTCTGATTTATACTTTACTAGAGAGTCCCAAGAAATATTGCTAGTGAATCATGTTCAACAGTTGAAGAGATAATCAATATGCATATTTGATATAACTCCTCAGTTCTGTCATCAGCAATTTTACTAGGTCAGATTCATTTGTTGCACTATTGAGGCACTTAAATTCCAAATTTCAATTTATTATGTTATGATTGAAACATTTTGACTCAATCTCCTCATCCATATTTTGGTCAGTACTTTGTTGTTTGGGGGCCTAAGTTCGAATTATCTCAGAAAATTCTTTATTAGTCTGCTCAAAAAACTCTTATGTTATTACACATGCTTGAACTTTAGCTCTGGACACAGACTAGACTTAATTTGTGATCCCCATTCTAGTGGAAGCCTGTAGCCGTACCACAGTGGTGTCCTATCCGGTCATATCTCAGAAGTTAAGCAGGGTCAGTCCTGGTTAGTACTTGGATAGGAGACCACCTGGGAACACCGGTGCTGGAGACTTGGGTGAAGGAACTGGCAACCCATTCCCAATAAACAATCAGCCATTGAAAACCCTATGAATAGCAGAGAAGCAAAACAATTGTGCTTCACCTGTTGCATGTAGGGTTGCTACACGACGAATTCTGACTCGATGGCAAATAACAACAATATTCTCGTGGAACATACATGTGGGGAGAAAAATGACCAGCATTGGCTTTGAAGCGGTAAGTACTGCCTGTTTTCTGAACTTAGGTTTCTGTCCTTAAAGTAATTGAATTCCCCACTTAAAGCAGGGAAGTAACTCATCAGAATTTAATATTAGATCTTTTTGTCAGGATTGTGGAAGATAGATTGGAAAGAACTAGTCACAAAGAGTGTCACAACCATATAGGAGAGACAAGGAGAATTTGAAAAGATCTGTTTGATAGGTAAATGAACAAAAATCAGTACCAATACAATAAAAATGTGAAGGAAAATGAGACATTAAAGGTGACTTCCATCTTTCTGGCTACCACACTGAATTCCATATCATAAAAAGATTACATGTGTAGGCTACAAAAGCAGAAAATCTATGTTTACTACTTACTAAATATTTAACCCTGGGCAAGACACTCAAGCTTATTGTTCATCAGATAATAATAATGATTTTTTCATAGCGTTTTTGTGAAGATTGAGTTAATGGTCTACAGCCATGCCACCCTGACATCCAATCCCATTTGATCTTGGAAGATAAGCAGGGTCAGGCCTGGTTGGTCCTTGGATAGGAGACCACTTGGGAATACAGGGTGCTGTAGGCTTTGGAGAAGGACCTGGCAGCCCACTCCCAAAACTAGCAGGTATCAAAAACTCTATGAATAGTAGAGAAGCACTAATATAGTACCAGGCATGGCATAGTGTCAGGTAGTGTTTTATTCTGTTGTACATAGGGTCACTATGGATTGGACCCAACTTGATAGCAACTAACAATAACAACAACATTTAGTTAGTATTTGTAAGCACTTGGAACAATGCCTGGCACATAATAAACATTTGGTAAGTTTTAGTAATCACTCTTATTGTTTGTAACCGATATGATATTGCCCTTTGTTTTAATATTATCAGTAGGATGGTGGTGATGGTGCCACCAATTGGCATAAGTGAAAGAAAAGACAAAGCATGTTTGAAAGATAAGGTAATATTTTAATTTTAGTCTTAATGGGTATCAGGTGCCATTCAAATATACAGGTAGCAGTGTCCATACAGCAAGAAGATGTTCTTAGAGCTGTAATGAGACTCAGAATGGATAGAAGTGAGTATATAATATTGCCAGGGCATTAAGCAAAAGCTGGTGCATATAGGAAGGGAGAATGTGGTTATATGATGTCTATTTTTCAAGAAATTGTAGATAAGAAAACAAATAGGTATGACAATAGCCAGGAAGAGAGAGAGAGAGAAATGTTTTCAAGTAAATTAAAAATAGTGAAAATTTTACATTCAAAATTGGGTAGATTTAATATTTATAGATTGAGTTTATACAAAGCCAGAAGAGGACAAGGCAACAAAAAACAAAAATAGCAACAGCAAAAATCACAATGGAAATAAAAACCAATACATATTAATGATTTGCTAGTAAAAAAGCATATTTATTTGGTGTCATTCACTGTGCTAAACACTTATATGTATATTTTCTCCAGATCTTCAGAAACAAGCAAACTGGGCATTAGATGAAAAACTTAGGTATGAGAGGCTAGTCTTGTAGTGTGCAGCCTTGAATCTAGTACTGCCTGATATTCAAGTTCATTCTTTCAAGCAGTGTACTGCTTTGCCTCCCATATTTATAATAGAAAGAATGATGGATTATGATCCTAAAAAATTAGTAGGGATTAGAATTGATAGCATATGTAGAAAAATTAAGAGTATCAAATAGCTGAAGGTGTGGTTTAAGAATTTTTGAGTTGGATTAGAAGGGAAGATAATGTGAGTAAAAGGTAGAAAGCTGATTTCTCGTGGCTTATGTCCTTGTGAAAATATAAAAGACATAATTTTTATTAAAAACTCTCTGAATTCTAATATTCAGTTATCAAACACTTATCATCGAACAAGTTTAGTTTACCTACTTTTCCAAAAATACCTGAATGTGTCAGTTCTCTTGAGAAAATGCTTAGACTCTTTTGGCAGGATTTACAAGTCATATTTAGAAGGAATAATCTTAGATGTGAATCCATTTATCCATATTGATTTTAGGCAGGAAATGTAGTAAGATTTACTATTATCTCTATTCTCTTATGCAGAAAAGTTTGAGTATGGTTAATGGGGGTAATTGTAAGCAGAAACCTTCTCCTTATAGCAATGTTGGTGGACTTTTAAATCCCTTGCACTTATCTTTTACCCTCTTATTTTTAAGAATGTAATATTTTCCTGAGTGTGAGGGAGAATCCGTATTGATTCATACCAGGCTTATAAAACAGAATGTTTGCTTCTACTTTTTATAGGCAAATGAAATATAATGGTTACAAACAGTGAACTTGCCAAGGTGATACTACTAATCAGCTTGTTTAAACAAACCTCAAGTCACATGCCAAATACCTGACATCTTGTGAAGGAACAGTTTATGTTTTTTCTATGTGGCCAGATTTTATTCCCCAAAGATTTGATGCTATGAGGCAGGAATTCAATTTGTATGTGGTTAGGCATGATATTGAGTCCTAGACATGCTGCCAGAACATATCTTTCCAAACAGGTGGGAATGTGGGGGGCAGGGGTGGAAAAAACTCTACAACAATCCTGAAGAGATGTGTAGATTTATTTTTATAATAGTCTCTTAAAAATCCTCTCAGCCTTTTATCATTTATTCAAGCATACTTGAAGATTGGGGAGTTCTCATTACATACTTTGTGTTTTCTTTTGATTAGTACAATAGAAGTATTTTAATGTTTCTAATTATTCTTTTTTTTCTCCCAAACTCTTTTTCCATGTATTTCATAATATATATTTGATTTATCTGGTGGCGGCGGCTGCTGCTGCTGCTGCTGCTGCTGCTGCTGCTGTTGTTGTTGTTGTTGTTGTTCTTCTTCTTCTTCTTCTTCTTCTTCTTCTTCTTCTTCTTCTTTTCTTCTTCTTCTGAAAAGAAATTTATCAATTAAAGACACTGATGATGCAGAAAATTTCTCTTGGAGATGTTGAGGAAATAAATATTTCTTTAATTTTGTATGTAGCATTGAGCTATTTCTTAAGTGGACTAGAGATAAATACCTTACCAAATGTCTGAAATATTGGCATTGGTACAGGCTAATCTGCCTGTTAGTAGTGGAGATTAGGTCATTCTAAAAAACTGTGCTTAGATAAGATCATGCAACTATTTTTATTTATACCTTACTAAGTTATTGCTATTTGAGTAAATTCTGGAATTTTGTTGAATATTTTTTTCCTGGCCACCTTGCCTCATGATGTCTACTAAGTAAAAGCATGAATCCCTGAAAATATTTTGCATTTTATATTTCTTAAAGCAAGCAATAAAGCTTGCTTATATTGGGCATTTTATCCTAGTTAATGGCTAGCAAGTTTTAAAATATTGTATCATGCTAACAAATCTCAGTAAAACTCAAAACTCGTCCAACTGAGTCTGTATTTTAATTTATGGAGTATTTCTGTAGTAGCCTTGGAAAAGGTGATATAGTGGAAGAAAAAATGCTTAACTTTCTGGAAAGATATCATGGAAATAAGCTGTGCTAATGCCATCATTCATAGATCAGCTTTCAGTTCTTCATATACTCAGCTGTCTCTTTACTACTTGAGTCTCTTTCACCTTCTATGACTCTGCATTGACAGTGAGACTGGAGGGGAATCACCACCTGCCCATTAACATATAGTATATGTCTATTTACTAAAGAAGTTAGTGGGCTCTTGCTTGCTAAATATGAACCTCAGTGAACATCTATTTTTTACTGTTCATTACACTGAAATCTTTCTAACCAACAGCCTGTCTTTGTTTGGACCTGGATCTACTACTGATCTACTGGTCTCTGTAACTAGTACTCTATTACTTCAAGTTAAATGTCAATGTCTGAAAGGCCAATGAAAAGAAAAATGTACTTTTCCTTGTGTATCTGCTTAAAGACAATAACGTTTTAATATAGCCCTTGTACTATTGGAATGATGTTCATTATCAGCAAATCTGTAGTCCTGTGCTGAATAATAGCATCTATCTTAGTCCATTTTCTATTGCTAAAACAATATACCTGAGATGAGATACTACATAAAAGAAGTAAGTTTATTTAGCTGGTGATTCTGGAGGTTGGAAGCCCAATAGCATGGTGCCAGTATCTGCTCTACATGTGGTGAGCCCCAGGTGCTGTTATTACAAGGTGAAAAAATAGAAAGGCAAAAGAGTATATGTCATGGTTGGAATCTAAAAGGTCACATGTTTGACTGCTGAGTCCCAGCTAGTGATGCTGTCCTGCAAGGTTATGGAACTTTGAGAAATGGGTTCTAGTTTTGTGGTAGCAAGTCATTGGGGGCAGGCTTTTGGAAGTTTTTACCCTGGATCTGCAATTCTAGTTGATCTTTCTGTTCTCTGTTTCCTAGTCATGAAGATGTGAGGTTCTTTGCCCCAGGCCCTACTGCCTGCCATCACCATGCCTGCTCCACTGCCATTGTGGACTGATGCTCTAACTGTGAGCCCCCATTAAATTATTTCTTCCCATAAGTTTGATTCAGTTTCACTGTCACAACAGTGAGCCATCTGAATGTTAGAGAAAATTGGTATCAGAGATTGGTTATTGCTGTGAAGTCTATCCATATGGTTCTTAGACCATTGGAAGTTGTTTGCAGGAAGAGTTTGGAAAAGTTTGAAGATGCAAGTGACAGAAACCCTGGAATATTTTAATTGGAGCTAGAGAGGCAGTTCTGGTGAATATTTAGAAGACAAGAATGTCACCTTCAATAGAAATATAGATGGGGCTCAGGAGGTTTCAGAGGAAAATGAGGACTCTGCTAGGCATTTGACTAGAGACCATTCATGTTATAGTCTAGCAATGAGCTAGCATGTGGTCTGCCTTTGTCCTAAAGATTTGAATGAGACTGAATTTAAAGTAATGGACTAATTAACTTGGAAGAGGAAATATCATGAGGGCAGCATAATGTTGCAGCTGTACTTTGGTTTTTGCTTGCTCTGTTTAGCCTGATTTATGAAGAAAAAATAAAGAAAACGCACACACACACACACACACACACACACAAAGACTGTAAAAATCTTCAGTTTAAAGCATAAAAAATCCCTGGCTTGTCTAAAATTACTGCAGACAGGACTGGTTTGAACAAGGAGGCCATAATTGTTAAAGAGATAAGCTCAATTAAAGAGAATAATAAAAATAAGCTCCATTAAGGAGAATAATAGAAGAAATACTCTGGGAGCACAGAAGGAGTAGGCCAGGTACCTTTCATCTAAGACTGCTAGGTGTGAAATGGCAAACCCATTTGAAAAGAGAGTGTCTGAAAAGTGAATGCTTCCAGAAGCACATCTTAAGAGTCCACCCATGGAAGTAGTTTCTTGGCTGGGGAACAGAGAAGCTATTGCTGTAGCTGTATATCCAGCTACTGCTGAAATTAGCAGCAATCTTTGGTGTCACCCATATGGTGTCAGTTTTACAGGTATGCAGAATGTAAGAGTTAAGAGGTTATGGAAGCTGCCACCAAGGTTCCAGAAATTAGCTTGTGAGGCCAGGCAATTGTACCAGGGTCGGGTGCCCTGTGGAGAGCCCCTGAAGGGCTGATATATGACACTTTGAAGGTGGAACCTAAGCATTGTTGGAGACCTCTGGATGTTAGATATGCCAACTACATGAAATATCTGCCAAAGAAAGCCATTGGCAATGAGTGGAATCAGACCAAGAGGGCCATGTGTGCTGAATATGGCATGGAGGTAGAACCACCCAAGCCTTTTCAACCCAAGATGATGCCAGATGCTAGATGATGTCACATGTATCAGATACTAGACATAGAGCCACAGGATTTGCTTGATCAGTAGGTTATTGGACCAATTTTTTCTTTTCTGTGCCCTTATTCCTCCATATTGGAATAGGAATGATTACTCTATGCCATTGTATGTTGGAAGCATATAACCTACCTATGTTTTTTTTTTTTTTTTCAGGGGCTCACAGCTAAATTTTCTTTGAGTCTCAGTAGAGGCTTTTGATTTGGGTCTTTGAACATGGTTGGCACTATTAAGACTTTGGGTACTCTTGAAGTTGGACTGATGCATTTTGCATTATGAGATAGCCATAATCTTTTGGGGGTCAGAGGTGGAGGGTCATGGTTGGAATCTAAAATGTCCCCCAAAGGTCTTGTGTTTGAATATTGGATCCACTCGTGGCACTTTCCTGAAAGCTTATAGAACTTTGAAAATCAGACTCTAGTTTTGTGTAAGTCAGGCAATGGGGACAGGCCTTTGGAAATTTTTACCTCAGACCTGCAGATCCAGTCACTCTGTTGGCTTCCTGATTGAAAAGATTTGAGGGCCTCTGCCCCAGAATTTGCTTACTACCATTATGTACTGATTCTCTAACAGTGAGCCCCCAATAATTCATTTCCTCTTATAAGTTTGATTCAGTTGGTTTCTTTGTCATAGTCATACACCACTTGACTAATAGAGTGCATGTGTTTGTGTTCACATTTTGTTCTTTTGGAAAACTCCAAAGATTTGCCTTTTAATGCAGAGTGTTTGGTGGAGCAGCTTTGAAGATTTCATGGCTTTGTTGGATAGCCAGCCACCACAGATTATACAAAGCAGGCTTGGAGAATGTGAATCTTCTTTTGCAATGAATCTGTAACTTAAGTAGGACTCTTGGTATTTTCTTTTAAATACAGCTTTATTTTTGTTGGCAATCTTAGAGTTTTCTGCTGTCTCATCATTGCATTTTTCCCTCTTTTCAAAGAAAGATTTGTTTTTTACTCATTTTGGGTAGACTAGCTTGTGGGCTTACCAAAACTTTGACTGAGACAAGTGCACGATGGAGGGAAGGCATGGACAGAAGTGGTAAATAAAACAATGGGTGGGCCACATGTAGGCTAAAGTGTGTTGAATTCTAACTTAAAGCCTGCCACCAGATGCAGCTTGTTACTTGCCTCTCATTGATTGGGTTTCTATATGAGTCTGCAAAGCAATTGATTTTTTGTGGTCTCTGTACAGTCAAAATTCTCTGCTAATCTGTATTTTCAACCACTCCCCAGTGCTAGCATTGCTTCTAGCACTGTGCTAGCACTGTGCTGCTAGCACTCCACCTCGGATCATCAGGCATGAGATTCTCATAAGAAACATGCAACCTGGATCCTTTGCATGCACAGTTCACAGTAGGGGTTTGTGTTCCTATGAGAATCTAATGTCACTGATAATCTGACAGGAGGAGATGGAAATAAATGGAATCAAGTATAAGAATGGCAGTGTATCTGGAATCAATGTGATATAGGATAAGGCTTGAAAGATGAAATGGAACATCATTCACCTGCTGGGAGAACAAGGAACATACAGATGAACATAAAGATGGTGAAAGGTGAAGAATTTGAGCATACACATGTAGGATCACCTGCATTTTCTCAGTACTTAACTGCTGAAAATGAGAAATGCAGGATGGAAGATAGGCACTGAAGAATAGAGGAAACTTTCTGGAAGAGCTATCATAGGATATAAGATAGGTTGTCAGCTAATGTAAAGAATGCAGAGTTCAGCTGAAAGTGTATTTGCGATTAGATACATGTAGAGATGATGCAAATTGCACTTAAGGAATCTCATTTTGTTCATCTCTAAGAATAAGATGTGATGCTGTACAGTTTCATTTTATGGTTAGGTTTATAATCGATGTAGCAGATAATGGACATAATGATATGTCAGTGTTATGGCTGGCAAAGGATCAAACATTCCTGAAATTGCAGAAGCAGCATTCCTTCAAGTCTTTAATTATATTAAAATGGATAAATTTTGGTTGCCAAAATGATCTAATGTATACCAGCTCTGACTGTTTTAGATAGAACTATAATTTCAGAGTTGCCTGCAGCCATAGCCCTGTGGCATCCAATCCCATCAGATCTCGAAAGCTAAGCAGGGTCGGGCCTGGTTAGTACTTGGATGGGAGACCACCTGGGAACACCAGGTGCTTGCTGTAGGTTTGAGAGATGGTCCCAGCATCCCACTCCCAAAAATCAGTCTGCCATTGAAAACCCTATGAACAGTAGAGAAACACTGACAATAGTGTTTCACATGTTGTATGCAGGGTAGCTATGAGTCGGATACCAGCTCGAGGGCACCTAACAACAACAACAACAAAACTGCAGATGTAGCAGGAAGTTTGGAGGTTTTGTTCAATTCTAATTCATTTTGTTTTGTAAAATATTCATATGCATTGTTTTGTCTGAGGGAAATTGTCAGTCAAGAAAAATTAAACCTACAGAATTAAATGGTCACTTTTACAAATTTAGATGATGATGGGAAAAGGATAAGACTTGTTTTATTTTTGGTTTTGATTTTGTTTTTTATATAGAGAGAGCACGGAGCTAGTATCTTTAGACTTTACTATAGGCTCAAATAAGAACTCCTGATGACAATGAAAGCAGGAGTAGTGCAGGCTTTGGAGGGACAAGAGTGCTAGCAGTTTCATCTCAGAAAAAAAGAAATAAAACACAACCTCTTCCTGCAAGTCTGCAGCCATAGCCCTGTGGCATCTGATCCCGTCAGATCTCAGAAGCTAAACAGGGTTGGGCCTGGTTAGTACCTGGATAGGAGACCGCCTGGGAACACCAGAAGCTGTAGGCCTGGGAGAAGGACCTGCAACCCCCTCCCAAAAATCAATCTGCCATTGAGAACCCTATGAACAGCAGAGACACACTGACGATAGTGTTTCCCCTGTTGTACAGAGGGTTGCTATGAGTCGGATACCAACTCGACGGCACCTAACAACAACAACAACATCTTCCCGCAATTACATTAAACAGTAATAGCAACTACTGGAATAAACTGACCCCAACTTTTATAATTGCTTAAACAAGAGAAGTTTATTATTGCTCACAAATCTACTCTGAACAATTCCATGTTAGAGGAATTCCTGCAACAACCATACCAACCTGATATCTGATCTTGTCAGATCTCAGGAGCTAAGCAGGATGGGGCCTGGCCCTTAGATGGGAGACCACCTGCGAATACCGGATGCTGTAGGCTTGAGAGAAGGACCTGGCAGCCCACTCCTAAAACGATCTGCCATTGAAAACCCTATGAATAGCAGAAAAGCACTGACAATATTGCTGAGCATGGCACAGTGTCAGGGAATGTTTCTTTCTGTTGTACATAGTGTCACTATGAGACTCAACAGCACCTAAGAATGACAATAACAACAAGGGATATTTTATTCTACTTAACCATTGAGAGGCCCAGGTTAATAGAGTCTCTATCACCTTTATCACATGGTCTCCAAGATTTTATAGTTGTCTCCTGCCAATAGAATGAGAAAGATCAAGGAGGCTGATATATGGGAAGTTGGATGAGTTAATCTCAAAGTATTGCACATTACTTATGCTAATTATCTGTTATCCAGTACTCTGTCACATGGTCAAGTATGGTTGTAAGGGAATTTAGGAGTGTAATCTACTTGTGTGCCCAGGAAAAGGGGAAAAAGGGTTTGGAACAACTCTGTTCCATAACTAGTGCTGTACTAACTGCTGAATAAGAGATGTGGTAATACCAAGTGACAAATAGATCTAATAGAGAAAGCTGTTTCCTATCTAACCCAAATCTCCACCTAATGGTTGGGAACACTTGGCTGGTCTCCTTCCAGTTAGTTCTTGTTTGAATGTATTTTTTAAAATTAAGAAATTAGCAATTAACCTGATTATCCAGTATTTGGAAACTGTTGAGTATAATTAGAATTCACCTACTCAATGTCATTACAATAAATGACACTTATGATGATAATAAGGAAACTTGGAAAATTCTAGTGATTAATACAGGGTACAAAGTTTAATCCCCACTATAATTGGCAACAGTGAAAATAATGAGTGCATTTTGGCTGGAGGGCATGAGAATAT
Organism: Pedetes capensis; assembly: GCA_007922755.1. Classification (NCBI taxonomy): domain Eukaryota; kingdom Metazoa; phylum Chordata; class Mammalia; order Rodentia; family Pedetidae; genus Pedetes; species Pedetes capensis. The sequence goes on along the minus strand of VMDO01009318.1, from coordinate 12,374 downwards.
TGATTTGTTAAGGTAGTGAGATCTTGCCCTTTTTTTTTCATTAAATTTTTTTTGTTACTACTGGAGTACTCTTTATGCAATCAATAGTAATTCTTGTTTGTAAAATGAGAGTGCAGGCCTCTCCAGTGTGTTTAAATGAAAATGTTAAAGTATGGAAATGTGTGTTTTATCTTGATATGGCTGCTATGGAATATTTGAAATGAAGATTTTACTTTCATTATAATTCGAGTTTGACTCCAAATGTAGGCTTTCATAAGCAAGTACAGCCAGATGCATTCTTTAAATAATCATCATCATTATTGGCCTCTGTTCTTCTGTGGTCTGTGCTATGTCTTAAGCAACTATTGTTTGTTTTTTCTCATATTTGAGTGTTGGGTTAATGTGAACATACCTTATAACATTGAAATTTTAATTAAAACAAATGAAGATATGCCTCAAATTCCTGTATTGTCTAAGGATTAAATGAAAAATTGTTTATATTAGTCTTGGCCTCGCCAGTTAGCATAAGCTAAAGTTTCAAAGAATGAGGATTTTAGAAAAGGAAAGGTTTATAGAGGGAAACAAGCATTAAAGTCAGATCTAAATTATTATTCTTTTTTCTTCTAATACCCTCCCAACACGCAAATATACAAACTCTTAATGATCACAGATACAAATACATGAAATTATAGCCTAAATGATTGTATGGAGAAAGTTATAAAAATTTAGTAGATGCAATAAATTGTTTCCTAAGGAGTGAGAAAAGATTGAGTGTATATATGTATGTGTACTTTATGCATATATTTAGCATACATACAAGATTGAGTTTCCTAGTTTCTTTTTGTACTAGCACAAACTTGTTAAAGTGATATTTATTGAGTAAATTTACTCCAATTGTTTTTGACATTTCTATACCTAACAACAATATATTTAATTAGATACACATATGGGATCCTTTGGTTTCATGCATGAGGATGAAACGTTGGTCATTTATAATAATACCAAAATGTCTTTATTTTAAGAAAATTTCTCATGCTGGACGTGTTGGCACATGCCTGTGATCCCAGTGCCTCAGGAGGCAGACATAGGAGGATCATAAGTTCAAGACAAGAGGCAGTCTGTGTAATTTAGCCAGACCCTGTCTCAAAAAGTAAAAAAATGGGCTGGGGGTGCAGCTTAGTGGCACAACACTTGCAAAACATGCAAGTTTGAGGCCCTGGGTTCAGTCCCCAATACCATAAGAAAAAAAAGAAAAGAAAATTTCTCTTGAGTTTCAGTATACATAAGAAATAGTTTATGAACATTTTAGAACCCTAATGAGATGAAACCGTAAGGAAACATGAATATGTATTTCTAACAAGCACTCCCACACAAAATTCTTGATCGGTGGATCACATATCACGAATTTATGCCTCAAAGAGCAAGAATGGAATAGTTCTGTGATGGAATCTTTTACTATCTTACAAGGCTTATAGAAAATGGGATTTCTGAAATTAATATTTTGTGCCCTCCCAGATTCATATTTAATATGAATTATATTACGATAAACCTGCAGCCATAGCCCTTTGGTGTATGATCCCATCAGATCTCGGAAGCTAAGCAGAATTTGGCTTGTTAGTACTTGGAAAGGAGACTTCCTGGGAATACCATATACTGTGGGCTTGGGAGAAGGAGCCAGCAACCCACTCCCAAGAATCTTTGCCATTGAAAACCCTATGAATAGCAGAGAAGCACTGAAAATAGTGTTTCACGTGTTGTACATAGGGTCGCTATGAGTCAGATACCGACTTGAGGCACCTAACAACAATATATTATGATATAGAGAGACCTTTACCAACAACCCATGCCTGTTTTATTTATTTATTTCTATGTTTATATTTTTACAGTACTGGGGGTTTTAACCCAAGGTCCTGAGCTTGTTAGGCAAGTGACTTACCACTAAGTTGCACTTCAGGCAAAACAGTATTGTTAGTACTTCTCAGCTATTCATAGGGTTTTCAATGGTTGATTGTTTTTTGGAAGTGGGTTGCCAGATCTTTCTCCCAAGTTTACAGCACCTGATGTTCCCAGGTGGTCTCCCATCCAACTACTAACCCTGCTGTACCCTGCTTAGCTTCCAAGTTATGACGGGATCTGACACCACAGTGGTACAGCTGCAGGCATTTTAGAAGATAAGCATGCTTATCTCTTTATGTATTATCTGTGGCTACTTACACATTACAGTGAGAAAGCTAAAAAGCCACCACAGAGTTTGTATGTGCTGTTCTCATTATTTCTCATTTCTTCTCAGTGCACTACCAATCACAGTGACAAAATTATAATCTAATAGGGTTTCAAGTGCCACACATAACACAAAATAAGCAAAACATTGTGTTGTGACACTACATTGTTGTTGTTAGGTGCCATTGAATTGGGTCTAACTCATAGGGACCCTACATACAACAGAATGAAACACTCCACAACACTATATCATGCCCGGCACTACGTCAGTGCTTCTCTTATCTTCATAGAGATTTCAATGGCTGATTGTTTCCACAGTGGATTACCACATCCTTCTCTCATTTTTGTGGTGCTAGGGAATTGATCCCATGGTCCCAGATAGCACAGAGCAGCATTCTACCAACTGAATTAAACCTCAGCCTTCAGTGACACTGTAGTCATACAAATATCATACAATATATGTCAACATCAGTATTAGCAATTCATCACAAAATTCTAAATTTATAAGAAAGCAATAGTCAAAAAAATTAGAAAATATATAATAGACTATCTCATCTTACCAGAATTTTTTTCTTAAAAGTTGATGATGAAAATACAACCAAAATTTCTGATTCACTCATTTGTTAGTCAAATAAGGAAATATACTTGCTGATGTTGAATTAATGAAATCATGTTTGATAGTGATTATTGAAGAGAATTGTCCAGGGAAAATACACTTAAGACTAATAGCCTCTTTGTTAAAACAATTTCTCAAAGAATTGAGGGTTTGGGGAGAAGGAGCCAGCAACCCAGTCAATAGTTAATTGAAAAATTACACAAAAGATTCAGAGTGGTTTCCATGGCTCTGGGTCAAGCAACACATGTTGCTAGTCATGTGTTTGTTTGAGGAGTCAAGAAAATCTCGAGTGTGAAGTGACTGAAGAATTAACTCATATGAATAGTATTACAGTGTGAATCTAAAATGTCCTCCAAAAATCAGGTGTTTGAACATTTGATCCCAGAGTGGTAACACTACCCTATGAGGTTATGGGACTTGAGGAGGTAGGACCTAGCTTTGCAGAAGTAAGTCCCTGCGAGAGGCTTATGAAAGTTTTAACCATACTCCTATTTTAGTCACTTTCTCTGCTCCTGATCCAGTATGCTGTGAGGTTCTCTAGCATAGGCTCTGCCACCTACCCTGCTACCAGCTGCTCTGCCATGCTTGTTGCTATTATAGACTACTATCTTCTCAATTGTGAGCCTTGATAAATCATTTTCTCATAAATTTGTTTTGGTCATGTATTTTGCCCCAGTGACATACCAGATGACTAAAACAAATAGTCTTTAGGGAATAAGTTGTTGTTGTTGTTGTTGTTAGGTACCATGGAGTCGGTATCCGACTCATAGCGACCCTCATAGGGTTTTCAATGGCTGACTGTTTCAGGATTGCCTTGGGAGTGGATTGCCAGGCCCTTCTCCCATTTTTGCGGTGCTGGGAATTGAACTCGGGGCCTCAGAGACTGCAGTGCAGTGCTCTACCCACTGAGCTAAATCCCAGCCCAGGGAATAAGTAGAAGCAAGAAATTTTTAAAGAAATTACAAAAACACACTAGTACAACCTGAAGTGGGATCCACTAAGATGTTATAATTGATGATATTGAAATATATATAGAACAGAGAAAGGAATAAAGCATGTGACAGTGAAAAAGCGTTTAAAGTACAATTCATCACTAGGAATTTTGTAGAAAATATTTTAGTCTATTGTGTATTTATTTTTGGACCCAGTAGTGTCAGTGATGAGCTTCATTTACTCTTGTCAAGTTAATCTTGTCAGTAACATGATATTTTCTGAGAAATAGAAATGGAATATGTTGAGTTACCTCACCATATGTCATTTCTATGGATTAATTGTGGTCAGGGTTTATTATAATTCTTTTAACTTTGTACTCAACAAAAAGAGCAACTCTTAAATCACCGCTATTTTCAAATATTGACCAATTTTGGAAATCAGCTTTGTTTCAGGTTTCAACTAAACTTATAATCAAAAAGTGTTCATATGTGAAATTTTTACTGCAACAAAGTCGTTCTAACAACACTCACATCTTCTGAATCAAATGTGTTACTTTTCTATCACCCACTAACAAATTACCACAAACATGGCAGCTTAAAACAATACCCATTTGTTAGTTTATGCTTCTGTAGGCTGAAATCAAGGTGTCAGTGAGACCTAATTCTCATTTGAAGGGAATGGGGGAAAATCCACTTCCAAGTTTATTTTTGTCATTGGCAAAATTCAATTCCTTTTAGTTATGAGACAGAAGACCAAGTTTTCTTGCTGGCCCTTAGCCAGAGGCCACTCTCAGCATTCAAATTTTATCCGTATTTCTTCCACATAGCCCTCTCTATTTTCAAACTAGGAACATTGTATAAAATTTTTCTCAGGATTAGAATCTCTGATTTTAACCACCTCTGAGTGATAGATAAAATTTAAAGGGCTCACTTCTTGAGACTTAATTGCAAAAGTAAAGTCCATCCTATTCATAGTCCTAAGGATTATATAGTGTATGCTCATCAGTTTATTATGATTATGTGATTATTGTAGTGATTATGCACTACAATAACAAAGCTAAGAAGCCACCAAAGAGACTATGAGTGGTACTCTTTTCACTTGGATCTTGGAAATAGGGATCTTGGAAGTCATCTTGGAACTTGACCTACCACATACAAGTAATGTCAAGACACTTTATGAACTTCTGGTGCTGTCAAAAGTAAAAGAGAAGCAAGATTGCCATTTTCCACACAAATCTCCAGCACATATTTTTTTCTGAACTCAAACTACAGATCCAGTAGAGTTTTTCAGACTTCTGTCCAAGCACAAAGGAAATATCTAGACTTAAAAATCCATTTACCTGTACAATTGAAAAGCTTCCCTACAACCTTCAATTGGAAATGATTAATGTAATGACACGCTGAAAGGAAAATATCAGGAGAAGAATGTAACAGAATTCTATAAATGCCTTCCAAGCAATGAATATGCTCAATTAAAATCATATTCTTACTGAGCACAGTGCTACATGCCTGTAATCCCAGAAACTTGGGAGGTGAAGGCAGGAGGATTGCAAGTTTGAGGCCAGAGACAGCCTGTGTGACTTATCGAGAACTTGTCTCAAGATAAAAGTTGAAAAAAGGCCTGGGGGCACAGTTCAGTTGGTAGCATGCTTGCGAAGGATGTGTGGCTCCCTGTGTTCAGTCCTCTAGTATCACAAGAAAAATTCATATTTTTGATATAAATGAATTGATTAGAAATCTATGTGAAAAAACATTTTCAAATATGAAATATATAAAACCTCATTTCAGATCAGAATTAACAAACAATTACAATTGATTGTGATAATAGGATAATATATTAGAATTCCAGTTAGGCAAAATATTATTTTAAAACAACAAAGAATTCCATTAATGTTATTCATATAGAATTTTCTTACAGAAATGTAATTCTATCATTATTGTTTGAATTTCACCAAGAAAATATGTTTTTACTCTTATTATATAACTACCTGCATAAAAATTTCAATTTTTCTTCATGACCCACAAAATAATCTAAAATATTTTCTATTTGTCCCTTTATAGGAAAATCTTGCCACCTCACCACTCCCACTCACCTGCTGCTTTAGAAGCATGCAACTTGCCAGGATAATGATAGTATATATATTGTTTATTCTTAATGCTAATCCACATCCGAGTGTAAGCTGTACTCAGGTTTTGGTGATTCCTTAAATAGGAAAAAAGTTCACAATTCTAGTCTGCTCCTTTCCTTTAACCAATCTTTGTCCATGGAGCCACTAAATTATATTGCCTGTTACCAATGGAAGATTTTACACGATTGAGAAATCCCACACAATTTTTGATTTTGTGCATGATTACTCAGTTGTTGTTTTGTGCCCTGAATAAAGCTTGATTCACACCAAAGATATTCTCAGCTTTACTGCTCCTTTCTTTTATTGTGAAAGAATCAGACCCATGTGCACAATAGAGATGGACAGCGGAGTTGATTGTGAGCATACCCCTGTGAATCAGGCCTAATCCTGTGGAGAAGGTGAAATCACACTGGATTTCTCAGTTGATGCTATGCAAATAATGTGTTCAATTTCTTTTGAAACCAGCTCATGCCTTAGTTGTTAAAACATAGGAGGTACTTATTCCAATTTACCGTATGCCATAGTTATGGAAGAAGGATGCCAGAAGTCTAAAAGACTATCACACACAGCAAAATTTAAACATGAAATTGTTCATTGTGTATAGTAGAAGGAAAACCATAAAGCTGCTGCAATTTTTAGAGATGATGAAAGCAATGTTTGACCATGGTGGAAACATAAGGAGGTGATTAGCAAGTGTGAGAAGTCATGAAAGAAATTACTGGTCCCAAGAAAGGGCAATTTCCTGAAATGGTGATGCAGTTTTCAGATTTTTTTCAAGAGAGATGCAAGATGGGGTCATTTATGAATTATGATCTACTTCAGAAGGAGGTGATAAAGAAGGCCAAATCTTTGAAAATTTCTCAAGGTTGTTTTGAAGACAGTAAAGGATAGGCCATATAGTTCATGCACCAAATAGGGCTGGCATTTTGAGGTGGAACAATATGCCAAAAGCTCCCAAAAGATTTTGAACAAAAGTTGTTGAATTATCAGTGGTACATCACCAACCTGAGGAAGATGGGAAATGTTCTGATGGGGCAAATTGCCATTCTAATGGATGAAATTGCTATTTATCTTGATATGTCCCCCAATTATGTGCTAGAGAAGAAAGATATAAAAGAGGTACTTTTGAAAACCACTGGTTGTGAAAAGCTCCACTTAACAGTGATCTTGGCAGCAACTGCTGATGGGAGAAAATTACCGCCTTTTCTAATTTTTGAAAAGGGAGACTTTATCTAAATCAGAGGTGTTCCCAAAGGGCGTTATGGTCAAAGCTCAGGAAAAAGGATGGAGGGTTGAGGAGCTGGTATTGGAGTGATGGAAATAGTGTGGAGTTGTAGACCTGGAGCCTTTTCAAATAAAAGCTCAGTGTTTGTCTTTGATGCATTTGAAGATCATCTTACTGATTCCATGAAGGATCAGCTTCACAAGATGAAAACTGAGCTGTTATCCTGGGTGGAGCAATAGCAGTATTGCAATCAATGGATGCATCCATTAATAAGTCATTTAAAGACAAGTTGAACAAATAATATTTGACCTGGATGGTGGATTCTGCCTATGAATTAACAGGAATCAGAAAAATGCGCAGCTCTTTCAGAAATTGTGTGATAGGTGTCAGTAGCATAGAAAGCCATTCCAGAAAATATTGTTGTTAAATCTTTGAAGTCTTATATAACTAATGCTTTAGATGGATTTGAAGATGATATTTTAAAGGAAGATGTTGAAGATAAATATGATGGTGAAGTGATGGAAAGCACTTATAATATTTCAGTCATGAGTGATGATGGTGAATAATGAATAATAGGTAAAATATGATGATAATAATGAATAAAGTGACAAATTATTGTGTTGTATTGTTTTTTGACACATACAGCAGTTATACAATTTTCCCCAAAGCCAGCTCTTTACCCTGAATCTGCCTTCACATTCAGTGTTAATTCACATCTGATTTTTTAACCATCTAAAACTATTGAAGGAGTGTGTATTAGATTCAAGAAAAATGTGGTATATTGACACATGCTTCTATGAGATAGTATTCATAAGGTTGGCTGCACAACACCGTCACCAAAAATTGCTGTATGATTTTCCATTATTTGACATACTATTTTGACCATTACTTGTCTATACATCTTTAGCCATTAGGTTGATTAAGCTTAATTATAAATATCATGCTCAAGGAATTTTAGGGCAGATGTAATTTTATATTAATCTATTTAATTTCTTTATGTTATTTTGTGTTCTTTATGTTATAGTAGATTTATGAGCTATGTAATCATTGTATATATAGAAATAAAAAGTGGTCTTGTAGAAGTGAAATGGGGAGTTTACTCATGAGAGTTTCCATCAATAAACCCTTTGTTTTTTCTACTTTATAAATTTGAGATTGAAAATGGAACTTGTAAAGTGCATGTATTATATAGGTCTGTGGTATTATTGAAATTAATAGACTAGTCATTCTTATAAGGAAAATTCAACATCACAGTATCAAGATACAGTCAAGTATCCTTCAAAATAATAAAATTAACTTTTGTGTGTTTCCATATCTGACATCCCTTTTTAGAAAGTGATAATTCATGATTTCCCAAGATATTATTCTCTCACATAATTTCAGTTTATGAACACTGAAGCCTTTATGCCTATTCTTAAGAATTTCTAAACTATCCCAAGTTTCATATTCCAACTCATATGGACAAGACTGTCAAACTTAACATGTCCAAACTGCGCTCATTTCTTTATTATCTCCCAGAATGAAACAAACCAAGAAAATGACTACCTCTTCTCTTTGAATTATCTATTTTGGCATGATTTCTTGATCTACATTATATCCTCTACTCTTTTTCCATTTATGAATTAAATTAATGTATATCACATTATGTGACACTCTGTTACACATGGTAGGAAGACATACAGTGAACAAGACATACTTAGTTCCTGCTTGGATCTTAGTTTGGGAGCAGACTAAATACAGAATTAAATTAAGTAAAATTTAAAAAAATGTAAAGCCGGATGCAGTGGCACTTGTCTGTAATCTGAGCAATTTGCGAACCAGGAGGATCATGAGTTCGAGACCAGAGGCAGCCTACATAACTTAGTAAGACCTTGACTCAAAATTTAAGAATTAAGAAATGGGTTGGAGGTTCAGCCCAGTGGTAGAACACTTGCAACATAGGTGCAAGGCCCTGGGGTTAATCACCAAGTACTGCAAATAAATAAACAAACAAACAAATAAATGAATGAATAAATAATACTTAGATTTGTGGTTAATGCTATTCATTCATTCAAAATACTTACTAAATTGTTTTCTTTGAAACAAGGACTGTCCTAGATTTTTTAGGTACTGGTTTACCAGTGAAATAGAGAGTCAAAAGTCCTTTTTCAAATGGAGCTTATACTCTAGTGGGAAGAAATAAGTGAGTAATTAAAAAACAGTAAATGATTAGGGTCTCCATTATATCAAAGGCAAAGGACATCCTTTCCTACAGTGAATATAGAAGCTGAGATTTAAATAATGAGAACTATGTATGCAACTAATGGAGATAATTGTCCCAATTAACCTGTTAATGCCCAGCATCATCCTGTTCATAAGATGGTAACAAATTCACCAATTATTATTTCTTGGAATTTATATCAGACTTTTGTGCATACACATGTTATTACTTCATATCTCAACCTTATCTCCTGCTAACTGCTTGCTTTTCTTTTTAGTGTAACAGAAAATTACAGTGTCATGAACATTTCTGTCAAATTTGGTGTTGCTGTCCTATAAATAGGACACTTGGCATTATTGGGTAAAGGGGAACAGTGCATGCAAAGATCTTTTTTTAAACAATAGGATTTTAATTATACATGTTGATGGGCTATAGAATGACAATTTAGTTTATATGTCTATTGTGAAATTTTCAAATCAAGAATATTTACACTTCCATCTCTTAAACATTTTACAGAATACAGTAAACAAGAAACAAAAACAAAAAATGAGAAATTTTGATTAATATGCAATGACAGTTGTATGCAATTATGAGTTATAGAATGATTTTGTGGGGAGGGGGATTATCAAGAGCTGCATCCTGTATTTTGTGCTTTTTCTTTCCCTCTTTAGACCTTCATGTTGTTCCTCCTCCCACTTTCCCCATCATCCACTTCCTCCCACTAGTTTCCTCCCCTATCATATTGGTTCTACTTGTATTTTCCAATCATAAGTAAGTATGATTATATATAGAGATATATGTGTATATGTTTTTTCTTTAAGGCAGATATAGCTCAAGCATATGAGAGTTGTTGTTGTTAGATGCCCCTTATGTTGGGTACAATTTATAGCAACCCTATATACAACAGAAAGAAACATTCCCCAACACTGTGCCAGTCCAGGATTATGTCAGTGCTTCTCTGCTATTTTTAGGTTTTTCAATAGCTGATTGTTTTATCAGGATTGTTTTGGGAGTGGGCTACCCATTTTTGAAGTGCTGGAGTTCGAACCTAGGGCCTCAGAGAGCACTGAGCAGCGCTCTATCAACTGAGCTAAACCTCAATACATGTGAGAGAGAATATGTAATATTTCTCTTTTGAATTTGGGCTATTTTGCTTAAAATGATGCTCTCCAGTTCCATCCATTTTGCTGTAAATGACATAATTTCATTCTTTACTGCTGAATAATATTCCATTCTGTATATATACCACATTTTTAATCCAATCATCTGTTGATGGACATCTGGGTTGATTCTGTACCCTTGCAATCATGAAGAGTGCTGCATTAAATGTGGAAGCACAGTTGTCCCCATCGTATGATGACTTATCTTCCTTTGGGTATATTCCTAGAAGTGATATAGCTGGATCATATGGTAATTCTATTTTTAGTTTTCTAAGGTACCCCATACTGATTTGCATAGTGGCTGAACTAATTTAGAGTTCCACCACCAGTGTAAGAGGGTTCCTTTTACTCCACAACCTTGCCAGCATTTGTTTGTTTTGTTAATCTTGAGCATTCTTACTGGAGTGCTCAGTGTAGTTTGGATTCACATTTCCCTGATGGCTAGAGATATGAAATGTTTTTTCATATGTTCATTGGTCATTTGTATTTCTTCTTTTGAAAACTGTCTGTTCAATTCCATTGCCCACTTACTTATTGGATTATTTGTTATTTTGGTGTTTAATTTCTAGAGATCTTTATATATCCAAGATATTAGTTCTCTGTCAGGTGTGTAGGATGCAAAGATTGTCTCCCATTTTGTGGACTCTCCCTTTACTCTATTAATATTTCCTTTGCTGTACAAAAGTTTATTAGTTTTAGGCAACCTCATTTGTTAATTCTTGGTGTAGTTTCCTGGGCTTTGGGAGTTTTGTTAAGGAAGTACTCATGCAAACACCTTAAGCCAGAACTAATTTTCTTTATTGAATTATCTCCAGGACCTAGTAAATATTTGCTAAATTTGTTTTTATAACATATAGCATAGTGTATTAGAAAAGAATATTGCAAATAAGGAGGTAAAGAAAGATTATCCAGGGCATGATACACTTCAAAAGGATATTAGATTTATTCTAAGGATAAAGATAAACCATTAAAGAATTTTAGGACTGGAATGATATGGGCTTATGTTGTGAGAAGGTCCTTCACTCCATCATTACCACCACCTACCACCCCATGTGGTCCACTCATTTCCCCAGGGGTCTAATGAAACTATGCCTTTCTTCATTCTCTGAACATTCCATATCTCATCTGCACTTGATACCTATATTCCTCCCTGCCCTCATGATTCCTAACATCCCTCTTCCTTTTGCAATCTTCCCACAATATCCTTTAAGATCCAGTTCCATCATTAACTATTCTATGAAGCCCTTCCTGAGTCTCCAATCAGATTTAATTGCTGCTTCTCTAGAAATTCCATTCTGCCCCACATTAGGTTCTCATTAGTCTCCAAAGACTTGAACATGAACTTTCTACATACAGGTTCTAAGTCTTATTTATTTTTTATACCCTGTTTCTTTCACTGGGGCTTATACAGAGTAGGTATTCAGAAAGTGTTGGCTGAATAAAGATAACCATGAGATACTTCATTCCCTGATATTAGATTTAATTATTATTACATTTTAATTGTAAGCACGATTTCTAGGGGACTCCCTGGTGGATTTACAAAAATTAATCATTTTCGCTGTTGGAAGTAGAATAATTTGGATAAGTATTTTTGGCTAGAATAAAGAAAAAATATTAAGATTTTAGATTCCAATTACTAATTCTAACTTGGATTATTTAAAAGAAAAACACGCTAGATCAGTCCTGAAGTTCTGCTGTAAATGAGGTTATAGTTCATAAATTTCAATGACAAGGGGTAGTAGAAATACTATCTATGCATTTTAAAATATGATCACTAAAAAGTGAGTGATATTATCCAGTTAAGTTCTGTATTAAAATGGCAGTTCTAACAATTATGTTCTTGTGAGTTTCTTTCTATTTTTTCTTTTTTTATTAGAAATTTTTAATGTACATCATAATGTGATTCATTTTTT